>JACSZP010018598.1:0-10772 GCA_016161895.1 Pinna nobilis
TGTATATACACAAGGCCAGACTTTACATACTGTGGCAATGAGTTAAATTAGAACACATTTACTCTATAACAAGTAGGGAGTATAAAGTGAAACACACACCAATTAACAATACACATGTGGTATCTTATTTCTAATTACTGCTGGCCTCATTACAGAAGAATGTCTGGGCTGATTAACAGATGAAAGGAAAATAGACAGATAGACAGACAAGATGGTATGGTATGGTATGGTATGGTATGGTATGGTATGGTATTGTTGATTAACATCCACTCAAGAATCTTTCACTCATATGGAGACAACACTGTGTGCCGGTGAAGGCCTACAAATTTTGCCCATGCTCAGCACTGCTGGCCGTAAAGCAGGGAGGGTTCTTTAACATGCCAACACCTACTGTGACACAGGGCCTCGGTTTTTACTGTCTCATCCAAAGGACAGGGACGGCCAACTGTGGAGTGGTGCTGACGCGGCTCGAACCCGGATCTTCCGATTTACATTCGAACACGCTGACCACTCGGCCAGGGAGGCCACAGACAGACAAGAGGACAGACAAAATCTAATGTAATTTTGTCTGTTTGGCCCAACTAGACAAAGGCCAAATCTAGTTCTACTGAAGAACTCAAATCAACAGACATATCATGAAATAAGACTGTTGGCTTTTCATAAGAAAACTATTAGGCTATGGCTAAAACCAGACCAAGAATTCACCATAAAATCCTTTCAACAGTGCAACGCTATAATCAGTTGGCTTTACAACCAGACAGTGAAACGAAAGTATTTTGAAATAAAAATTTGCTGAGCATTATATAGTCTAACCTGCCTTAGTGACACATTGAATTAAAGGATCACCTATCATATGTGACCTAAATGCCTGGTTCCCAAATTGGACTTTTACTGTATAAATCACCTGAATTAAGAGACCATCTGTCATATGTGACCATTTTTGCTCCTTTCCTTGAACGGTCTCTTAAAACAGGTTGGACTCTATTTCTAAAAATCATTAAATATCTACCAGGTTAGACCAATGACTTATAGATTTCGCTGTTGTTGGTAACTTCTCCTAGCTTTCAAATGAATGTTTTCTTGTGAATCAATTATGGTCTTCATCAATGTATGTCCATGTGCAGGGTGGAAACAACTTTGTAAGCACTAAAATGAGATTGCCAATACTAGAGTCAACATGAAGCACACTTTAAGACGATACCTACATTGCATTCATTCATTCCTACAGAATGACCAATTTTACCCCCAAATTACTCAGTGAGGTAGAGTTTGGATAACTCCCAAAATTATCGCATTCCTGAACTATTGACTGTTATAAGCCAATTAACTACATATCCCAACAAGAGGAATCAAGGTGATAAGATGGATGAATGACAGCATTTTGTTTGGTTTTTCATAAAAAAAAATTCACTAACTCTTCTTAACAATCACTGTAGGACCTATGCCAACTTTGTCTTTGATTTTCAGTCAGTAAGTTCACAACATATGAACTCTTTATCACAGAAATTGTTGAGCATATCTATTTTTAGCATATTTGATGAACAATTTCTCTAAAACTCAGACTAATTTGCAGCCTTTACAACAAATCTAAGCATGGTTATTGATATCAGCATCAAAGGTATGCATGGCATTCAAAAGAACAAGTTTAGAAATACAAGATGTGTTTGTAAAACACTGATGCCCTGATACAGCATCAACAGTCTTTAATTGACACAATGTTTGATATCAAGGTCAATGTGACAAGGTGACAAAGATACAAAGTAAAAGACCTTACCAGAAGGACTACACATGTGAAATATGGAAATCTTGTCATATACCATTTGAAATTTATTACCATGGATGAGGTTCTAGGAAAGTTGTTAGATCATCAATGTCAAGGTCACAAGGTATGGAATTGTGGTACCAATGAGTTTTCCTGCTCCGCATCATGTGATACCATATAACATTAATGAAGAACTAGCATCTCCAAAGGAGTTGCACTGTCACTTAACATAACTTTACAGCTTTTATGACATAAATGCAGGATGTCTTGCTTTAGCATTATTGTGAACTTAAAACAATACTCCTGGAGACATTAGGAAATATAATTTGAAACCATAGCAAACTTAACATCAGCACTCCTTCAAAAATATAGGGGTACAGTAGTAGTATTTGAAACAGTGGCAAACTCCAAAACAGTGGCAAACTCCACCGCAAGACCTAGTCATAAGAAAAAGACAAGGTAAAAGACAGGCAGATGTCAATGACATGATAAACGTTTTACAGACAAACAGACAGACTGACCAAAAGCTATAAGCCCAGCAAGTCTTGCATTACAGCCATCACAAATTCAGTTACAGTCAAACATGATTAAGTCAGTCTGTGCTGTCATGATTCATTCAGAACACTTCACCACCTCACCCCTAGTCAATAAATAATTGTGAGAAATTAGCCCAATCATTATTTTCTGCTACAAGTAATTTTGGATTTGACATAAATTTTCTGATTATGGTGAGACTGCAGAGGTAATAAGTTAGACTTTGACAGGTGAACAAATTATCCCTGTAAGAAAAAGACCAATCACAGAACAGAAGAAAAAACAGATGCCATCAATGAGCAGGCTGAAATTTTCCATCTCTAAGTTTGATCAGCAATTATAGTATAATATGGTACTTCTCATTCAGCAAATAGGCTTTTCATGATTTTCATACTTATTTTCTCTTAAGAAGATTTATATTCTTTGTAATAAACTAGAATGGTGACCAATGTACACCTTAACATTCAAATTTTGCATGCAATTTTTATATGAATTTAGTAGCTATTTCATATGTTATTATCCTGAAATAAAATTTAGACATATGAAGAAGTCTTAATCATATGAGATGTGGGAACTTTAATATGCCAAGCTAATCCTTAAAATTAACATGAAACCTCAGATTTACTGTCTTATCTAAAGATATCACTCGTGCTGCAGTTTAGACTAAAACATCTAGTGCTCTCGGCTTCAGGTTCATGAACACACCAGGCCTTCTGTTCAAGTGTAAATAATACTTAAGAGATTCAGAGAGAGTTGTATTGCTTTCAACATCCACTCAAGAATCTTTCACTAATATGGAAACATCCCAAAATGCCATTGAAGGGGTACAAATTTGGCTAATGCTTGTCACATTATGCCAGAGAGAAGGAAGGGTCCTTAACTGTGCCTATGTACATGTATACTGTGACACAGGACCTTGGCTTTTTACTGTCTCAATGGAAGAACAGGAAAAGCCACTCATAATTTGCTATGGTTACAATCCATAATAACATGATCTAAAGGTAAGCACATTACCATGGAGTCAAGGTCAGAGGAGAAGAAACACAAATATCAGTGATACAGGCTAATTGTGAAAATGATAATAACAAGGGAACCTGTCTTGATAGATCACTGTTGGAGAGACCACTTGTCTAGAGAGACCAATTATAGCAAACTTGTTGAATAGAAAATTCTTTGAAATAAAACCTCTTTCAAGAGACTGTCTATCTTGAACAACTACATTTCATGTGATTTAACATGCCAGGTAACTACTTAGAGCCCTTCCTACAAGCCAGGGCTACCCATGCGACACTATAGAGTGGCCCTTGTACATGTGTTTCACATCGAACCAAGATGGTCACTGATATACAGCACCACACTTATATAATGCTGTAGTGACGATTTTATACAGAGAGTGGAATTGTGTTTCTAATGAAGTCAACATGAGGCTATCAAGTGTATAGGCATAGTCTCCCAAGTCTGATTAGTAAATTTGACTTATCAATGGCAGCACATTCCTTGACAAAACTAGAGCAGACAAAACAATTACAGAGGCTTTCATCATCATGTAGAACTTGAATTAGGTTATGTTGTATCCCAATAATATAAATGTTTGAGGTCTTAATGGCCTAAGGATGGGACACAGACGGCAAAAATACCAACATAATGCTGATGGAACATTCTTGACACAACCAGAAAAGGCATGGGAACCCATACAGACTCCTCTACATCACCAGTGTACATTTGATTTTATTTGTGTTAAATTTCCTACTACAAAGATTCAACAAGTTAAGGCTTTGGTGTCCTCAGGGTGGAACCCATAAGCAAAATCTTGGTCAACATTGTGTAAACACCAAGTCATTACATTTATAAATCACTTTGTAGAACAGAATTTTTCACAGCAAAAACAGGAAATCATAATTACACAGTCTTCCTGTAGTTAAATCCTCAAAATAACTTTTGTAAGGGTTTAATAATAGTGTACTGTTAAAGGCTTAGACTTCCTACAAATATTGTATTGATATCCTTGTACAACAATTAAGCTAGTAATTGTGTTGCATGACATAAGTGGCCTTGTGTTGTAATTGTGTTACATGATATAAGTGGCCTTGTATTGGATGTCCTTAGGATACCCTTTGATATAATCACATATAAGGTCTGTGACTTGTAATCTGACTTTAGATCAAAACTAGAGGGGATGTCCAGCTAAAGCATGTCTCTGTTATTAATTCACACACTGAGAGAAATCAATTAGACATATAATGACAAAAGCCAGCATCAATTTGGTCAACAATGTGGGCATAGGGGATCAAATAAAATGACTGACCAGGAGACATATAAAATGGCTTAATGGACCTGCATCATCTTAGACAGCACATTGTGTGAGAAATGCTTGAGATTAATTTGAGTCACAATGTGAATGTGAGGGGGTCAGATATTATCATTGACCAACAGACAGACATAAATTGAAAAGCTAATGGACCCACACAATCTTAAACATAAAGTGTGGAAAATATTCAGATTAATATGAGTGTCAGATGGGCATGCATGCAGATAATGCAACAGCACAGCAGACTCAAAAGTACTCAACAACTGCTAATGGATCTACACTTTAAAACATATAAAGTGTGAAAAATACTCATATCAGTTTGAACATCAATATGAAACGTGGAGGGTCAGACGACGCTAAAGTACAACTAATGCATTTGAACCTGTCTTATGAGACCACTGCCACCAGAGTCCATCTGTCTTGAGTGACCACTGATACGAATACATGGTTTTAAAAATCATCATGTATATTAATAAAACCTGTCACGAGAGACCACCTGTCTTCTAAGACCACATTTTCATGGCCGAAGGTACAGTCTCTCATGACAGTATGTCTTACTTTGACAATGACATTTAATGGAGCAACCCTTTAAAATCATAGTATAAAAACGTTCAGTAGTTTGAACAACAATGGGTTAGTCTAGAAGTCAGCTAACACTGCTATATAGCAGATGCATAAGTTTTAAAATGAATACCAGGCTACTTGACCGATGCCAACCTAAAACGTAAGTGATAAAGCCCCGCCAAAGTGTGTATTTGCTGTCCAATTCTATTTATAAACACAGTTACCTCAATGAAATTTTGTGCAGTGAATCAGAAAATGCACCTTTTGCTAGCTGCTAAGTTTGTTGTCGTCTGTTTACTTTACATAAAAGTGTTCGCCAAGCAGACATGACTCTCTGACCTTCGCTATTATTTTTCTGTCACACAGATTTGTTGAGTTTTAATAGAAAAAAAGTTCACAACATGATGAAGTTAAGGAATTTCTTTTGTATGCCATGCATTCAAAACCCTAGGGCTATATCATTAACATTCACTAAAATCAAGAAGGTTATGATTCGGTAAATTTTATTTTCCTTTTCCCAGTCTTGTTTGTTTACCTTACATATACAAGCACATCTGACAAAAAAACAAGAGTATGTTCTTTGTCAGACAATAAAAAGTGGCTCATATGGATCATAAAAGTTGTCAAATTAACAACAAATTCACCTTTGGTGGACATGTGCTGTGATTTTATTATCTCACTACCTGACCCCATTCAGGTATTATACAGGTAATTTGAGTGACTTGATTTGTATATGCAAAAGGTGATGATTCACCTGTGATTTAAATCTCAGACACACATGAGATCAAAGAAGTGCTCATCTATACCTCCTATATATATGATACCAGCTCGTGGTACTTGTACTCTATATACATTTACTATAATGAGAGTGCTCTGCAAATATTTGAAAAATGAATATGAAGTGTAGGAAAATTGCAATTAAAATTAACTTACCCAAGAAATTTTGTGCCAACAGGTCCCATCTCGATGATCCTTGCAGCTAGTGCCTCCCCCTCGTTCAGAGGGATTGGGTGTATAAGTTTCTCCTTCTTTATAAGACGACATGTTACCCTGGTGGGCATGGAGGCCTTCCTTGGTGGTATAATGATGCGGACTCCAGAGTGGCGCCTTCCCCTCATAGCTCCACCTCGAGCATCCACCATGAAGCTGATCAGGAAGCTGTGTGAATTTAAAGCCATGATCAGTTTTTTCTTCAACAAAATATTTCAATAACTTCGTTTAAGAGGATCAAACTTTACAAAATCAGCTGAAATATCTTGCAGAAAGTATAACAAAAACTTTCTGTTCCCTACAACTGGAGCTACGCCCTTATGGCTAACTTCATTTATATCACTTTCGAAATTGAAATGAAATAGCAACACAAATGATCAACATCCTCTGAACACTTGTAGAACTTCTNNGGAGATTCGTTACAAAAATATGGCACACTGCAGCTAGCAATATAAAATTTCATCACAAAAAAATCAATATCTTCTGCAAACAGGATGTAAAGACCAAACTGTCGGAGAAATTCAAAATATCCAAGATGGCAGAATCCCCAGTAAGTTTATTCCAGTGAATTACAGAGAGATAGAGGAGAAGCAGACGATCTCTCACACATGCTGCATGCACTAAGTAAAACGCTGGCTGATAAGGATCTTTCACTTGTACACCGGTTAACTCATTCCATTTTATACTCCTGCCAGAGCTCTCTTGTAAACAAAGCACACAACACTTCTCTCAGGTATCTATCATTTGCACCAATTGTGTGTAAAACTGAGAGTATAAAAACTACAATCAAACAGCACAGTTAGCAGTCACAATACAAGTTTAACTTTGTAGTGTACATTGACTATGAATTGACGGGAAGTATGGTCGGTCATGCTCGTCAGATTTCAGCCATAGGGATGACTGATTTAGGTTAGAATAATCCAGTCATTTAAAAGGTCAATCAGTGTTACACAGGATATTTGTTTTGCTGACGATAAGAGTTTTATAACAAAATAATGGGCTATGGGCAGTGTATATCAGTTGGATATTGAGCTAGCAAATTCTGCAGATTTTAAACTCCACACCTTGTAACATTATACCTACATAAACAACAGCCATAACAGGTTTTCCTCTGAGACTTAATAGAAAAGGAAGAAGTTGATTTACGCATTAATTGCATGTCACTCACTGGGGACATTTATATTCAAGCATGATAGGAAGAGAGTACATCTTATTCTCAACTTGTTATTAAAAGATGCTACTCAATCAATTATTCTACATTCTATTACTGACAGTGACTGAATGAGATAGAAAGCTATCTACTGGAAGTACCTACTGGTAGAAATCTCTTACCCATAACCCAAATGATTCTAACTCAAGATTCAATATGACAGAGAACATTTATTCAGTAGAACTAACTCTTATGACTTAGCAGCTGTGAGTGAACATAATGCTAAAGTGAGGACCTAGAACTTAGTCAAGGAAGTGTTCCTTACATATTTAGTAAAATCTTCCCTAGTAACCATCTGGATATAAAAAGGGCCACCTGGTCACAAAGACAATTTTAAGCTGCCCCCAATACATGTAGTGCCATCTGTGTACAAATCAATCTCTACATAAAGATCACCTCCCTATAAAGACCACTTTTATAGTGCCCCAAAGGATGTCATGATGTATCAGGGATATAGGATTTGATCTGACCAAGGTTAAAGGATTTGACCTGACTGAGGTTATAGGATTTGACCTGACCAAGATTATAAGATTTGCCCTGAGGATATAGGATTTGACCTGACCAAGGGTACAAGATTATAGACCTGACCAAGGTTACACATGTATGTTTCGACCTGTAGAAGGTTATAGCATTAGACCTGACCAAGGTTATAGGATTTGACCTGACTAGAGGATATAGAATTTAACCTGACCAAGCTGGTTACAAGATTATAGACTTGACCAGGAAATAGGATTTAACCTGATCAAGGTTATAGGATTTGAACTCTCTGACTGGTTCCAATTGATATTTATGCAATTATAAAGTAAATAAAGGAGCATATCATATATGGCTGATGTCATCCAAGATAGGCTATAAAGAATTCAAAATAGAACTAGGCACTTTGGCATGCATATACTCCTTTACTAAAGCCCAGTAAGCTTAAGACACATACATTTGTACATCGCACTTATCAGTTTCCACATTTTAAAAGCAATGAATCACCAGCCACAAAGAAATCTAAGAACCTGGCAAAATGACAAAAGGTGCAAATGCTATTCTCTACATGTGCATCAAATTTTGTCTAACACAGAAGATACTATTGTTAATCACTATATACGCATAGCCTCTGTAAACCAGACTTGTGCAGTCATAACCCTTGTTTACAAACAACATAAAACCACAAGTGTAAAATTGTCTGCCAATATGGCTGTATAAACAATGCAATGTAACCTGACCTAGAAACTCACTGATTTTAATTACCACCTGTCTAGTGTGACCCAAATGGAATCTCCCAAAAGTACCTTGCTATATAAATTAGTAAACTGACTACCTACACTACATGTATGTGACTAACAGGATTTTGAGATTACCTTTATTTAGTGACTTTTAAATCATCATTTTTCATATTTCTTTCAAAAATGAATGACCAGTATTTTGTATAATTCTGCATCAAATAATATACAATTATCTGTTAAACAAATGAAAAATGTTAGTACTTGTACTCATGCATAAATATGAAAGGTGTGAAGGATTTCTTTGACTGTAAGTTGCTGTGTCTTAACATACACACAAAGATCTAGAGAGGGGTTGAGGGGGTCAATACCTCCTCTGGAATTATATAAATATATACCAATATTGGTCAATTATGCTTAGATTCTCATTTTAACAGGGTTAGATTTTCCATTTTAAAAGTTGGACCCCCCTGGAAAGTATCGATACCCCCCCCCCCCCTCGGAAAAAAAATCTTTGATTCGTGCATGAAATAGGTCAACATTTGTGAAGCCTACATCCGTTAGATACTGCTGTATAACTGGAATGGTTCTGAAGGTGGCATAAAACATCAATAAAACAAACAGAACCATACAGAGTGCTAAAATAACCTACATTATGACCTGGTGGTCCTAACAACACTATCAACCACTCAACTTAGCTGACAAGATGATGACAGCTGATAAATACCGCCACTGTCAAAAGCCGACAACAACTCAGGCCATCCAAAAACAATTTTATCTTTATACCTTCTACTAGAATATAAAGAGCTATCAGGAGGAGATCAGTGGGTCAACAACTTTCCATCAGAACTCAGAACCTTACTTTGTTTTATAGAGATGATACGATGAGATATAATGATTTTATAAATAGAAAAAACACACCAAAAAATTAAAAAAGCAAAAACAGGTAACTTATTGCAAAGATATTTCAAAGGAGAAAGAGAGAAAAATATGGGGTACAATATATATTAACAAGAAATTGTTAATAAGCAGGATCTGTCTGGAGAGATCAATCACCCCTAAAGCTATGCAAAAAGGGGTTCTGTTACTTCCATGTGCAACACAGCATGAGAAAGGAGCACACTGACAATTTCAGTTATATTAGGTTCCACTTTACATAAAAATGTAATCATTACCTTTGATGGAGAGAAAACTAGACCTAATATCAGCCATACAGACATACATCATGTACCAGATATATTCTACATTTACATGTATACACCAATAATACTTGTACATATGGACTCATTCAGACAACCGTTATCTATCTATACAGGCCCCAATATGAATGCCACATATACACAGACAGTTCTATGTCGGTCTGGTGTATATATTTTCAAACAGTTAAGGAATCTATAAAAGAATAAAAGCAATTATTAGTGCAGCAAACTCAAAGTAAACTGATGAAAAATGTTAAGTTGTAAACAAGCCAGATCAAGAAATCGATATAGAACAAATGTATCTAGACTCTCATCTCTCCTGCAAAGATTTTCCTCTCAAACATCACACTTTATAGGGAACAGAAATTGTGTTGTTTACACTGGAAAGTTAAAATTATGCAAAACATGTTTTGGATGTGATTCTTAGATGTACAGTGAACTCTCGTTACAATGGCCATGTTCGTTTTTCAAAAATTTGCCGTTGTAACCAATATGCCGTTGTAACGATTTGCTGTCTGTATCGCCGAAAGTAATGTCCCAGAATGTTGTCTACTTGCGGGGTCTACTGTGAAGAACTGTTACTGTTAGACCGTTTGGCAGTATGTTTTAACCCATAGTAATAGCTATAGAACATCTACGTGTTCAAGACTGAAATATTATTCATAATTTGTTAAAAATAAACAAAGATACATGTATTTCTTTCTCTCTTAATTTTACTTACGATGTGTATGAAAATGATTTCGGAAATGATCAGTGTCAAAAATTTAGGTTGGCCCCGAATATGGATAAGTAGTGAAAATCGAGTACGGCAACCTCGTATTTTTTTTCCTCGTTTATTAGAGGAATTTTGAACGGACGTCCTGCTAACTGACGCTTATTCGTTTTGTATTTGAAAGTCAGAAACGTAGAATTTTCGCCCAAACGTTAACTAAGTCGTAAAATTAGCCTACCGCAAAACCGGAAGTCGGGCTCTTTCATCACTGTTTATTCAAAC
>JACSZP010018602.1:0-13383 GCA_016161895.1 Pinna nobilis
TGGTCTCATATGATTCTATAATTCTGCTTTTCCCCCGGCTGCGTTTTACAAAATTTTATTGCATTGCATACATGTTTGTTTGTACAGGTCTTTGAATTGTCCTTACAATGTTTAATTATATGCTGTCAAATAGATATAGAGACGTATATATTAATACAGAAAACAAATGATGAGAAGATGAAAATCTATAACGAATTGGTACTGTCTCTGTAGATAAAATGTTTTCAAGCTTACAAATATGTAAGAGTATAATAGAGCACTATATTATATTGATTCAGATATTTTCCTGTGGAATATTGGAATGTTGCATGTAAGTCGGATGACGTGAATGACATATATTACGTGCTCAAAATTCTTCAAATAAAAGAGCATAAAAATCCAGAAAATCATACAGCATGAAAACTAAACTATATAAGATCGAAAATGAAACAAAAGAAGTGAGATCTAGTTCCCTGGAAGAATCAGTATCCCCTAACTGTTTGATGGCAACATCAGTGACTTTCGTTCTGTAATAGCATATTTGATGAATTTCAGACAAAGCTGAAATCGCATTCGGGGTATTTAAAGTAGATGTTGGTACGTTTATAACCTCCGCGGCTCCATTGCTGAAAGAGGTGAGCAAAGACAAGCTTTGTAACCCTCCACTATTATTCGATTACGTTTATTAAAAGGAAAATTGTTGGTCGTTGATGAACAATACAACAACAAAGAGAAACACATAATCCTGCCTGATGGATTGCAGCAGTCTATATCTATGTTGTCTAACTTGTATGTTATTCGCTAAGAAAATTTTCTGTCATATTGTAATCTTAGATACATGTAGATTGAGTTACAGTGGTTAACGATCTTTATATCGTCAGTTCCTTGAATGGGACAATAAAACAGTAGAACCATCCAATTTTGACAGATACGCACGATTTAAACTAAAATGCATTACCTTTCCCAGAAGATATAATCTTATGGTTGAAAAGCGCAAAATCAACCTGCAAAAGAAATGTAACGCAGACAGATATTGTACTTGGTCATTAAATTATCGTACCGGCCATCTGATTTATAAATTATATACAAGGTCTCTGTCCTTTTCTTTACCGTAATTGGACTTTTCCTAGAAAAACAATTTTTCTGCTTATATCTGACCTTAGGGGAATTAATTACCGATTATTCAAAGATGAGTATCTCCAAAAATAATTTAGATTTAGGCTAAAGTGAGTATATAACGATAGGGGTTCCATTTTACAAAAAAAGTGTTCTAAAGAAGTTGGCTGTATTACGCCATAAAACAAGAGAAATTAGCTAAGCTATATATATTGCTGTGTTATTTTTACTCATCGGTACATTTTGCATTAGCAATTTGAGTGTCTGTACGACTAACAGTTGGCACTCATCAAACATAAGAAAATACCTTCTCATTCCCATGGATTTATGTTCAATCTCCATCGCATATTTCTTTGGTTTTTTTTTTCTCACAAGAATGTCTTCTGAAATATTCATCACTTTGTTCGTCTTTTGTACACAAGAATATTCGGTTTTCTACAAATCTCTCCCTTTCTCAATGGAGACTTAAACATCCTCTCAGCATACATGACTATGAATCATTCGCTGTACGCCGACCATGTTGATGACCGATCAATCTAGCAAGGGGATATATCTGTAGACTTTAGGGCATTACGGAACAAATTTCTATCATTAAGAACGTCAACCCCCATGACATAATGTTGCTAACAGTGAATCAATGATTCTAGAAATCAACACACATGGGGAATATTGGAATCGACGATGTGTCGGACTGTGTTATGAACAACGTCATTGACCATTAGTACTTCGGTCATACTTGTTAAGTACATATAAGTAATGCTGACGTAATACACAATGATATAGACGAAGGGTAATACTACATGACAATTACGAATTAATATTACTTAAACCGGTTAGGAACGAAAAGAAATGTATTAACACCGTGTATTATCCGACAGGAAATGACAGTGGATCAATAATGTTATGAATAGTTCCAGACCACAGTGGCCTAGTCGTTACCGTGTTGATCCTATGATTGTAAGGACGTATGTTTAAATACTCGCCACGCTACTGTCGGCTGTTGTTGGCCTCCCGATGAAAAAGAAAATTATAAAAGCGAGATCTCGTATCTCCATATCTGTCTGCACGTTAATAAACCCTTCTTGCTCTACGGCTTTTAGTGCAAAGTTCAAAACTAATGTGTCGCCCTTGGCCGATATATGTATGCTTATTCATATAAGTGAAATACGCATGATTGAGAAAACAATACAACCAATGAAATAACCACATTTGTTTTGTTTTTTTCTTGAATAAGGAAAGATTGACTCCTTTTGGTAGCCTGAACCCGTTTCGGATACGCAATTGTTTTTTATTTAATTTTTTTGTGTGATTGTTTTTTAATTCCGTTAATTCATGCCTAGACTCAAATTTTATTTTACTGCTATCTAAGTACCGCGTAACAATATTTCACAGTCATGTGATCGTCCTCAAAAGTTCTGCACTTCCGGCCATTAAAACGATAAAGTTCTTGCTGAGGCACGTAGCCCTACTTTTTCTTTTCGTTTACCCGTCTTTTGATAATTCAAGATCTCATTTGTCCAACGTTCCATAATTCGCACAGGTACAAAATTTCAACATCATTTATAAGATGTAAGGTGGTAAAGGTAATTTCAAATGATGAGTAATATTGGAAAGGTAAATTAGACGAACAGATAAAAGTAAAGGGGAGGCAAGTGTTTTGCAATGAGAGGAGATAAAGTATATGTATATAAAACATATTCAGTTTGATTCTGAACTGTAAAATGAATATTTCTATGACACTCAAGCACATAACTTGGAGACGAACTCAATTAGAGACACTTAAAATCAAAACAAGTATATGATAATAAAAACTGCGTTGGCTTTTACTTGACCCCAGAGAACAAATCGATTTAATCATAATTCCTTATTTTTTCGTGGTGTTTCAAATGGACTTAGAAGCATAAGAAGACAATGAAATAATAGATAAGTGCAAGAAATCTTATAAATTCAGAGTATAAATGATTCTCCATAGACTAATGCGTGATGTGTATTTCAGATAATAAGTATGCTCGGGCGTATTTTACAACCGCTGTGAAATGTCTTGTTCTCCCACACGATATCCATCAGATCATTATATGAGAATTGCATACACGAAGGTATCAATCGTTGGAAAATCAGGAAGCAATATTGAAAGGTAAAGGCAACGAACAGTGGTCGATCTCATAATTTCCATAAGAAATGCAAAATAATGAGTTATGCAAACACGGGTCCCTGGATACACCAGAGGTGTGATCAGGTGCCAAAGATGAGTAAGCATCCCCTGTTGACTGGTCACACTGGCCATGAGCCCTTTATTTAGATCAGTTACATGGAGCATTCCGTGGTCAAAATCAATGCGTAAAGAACAGTCTAACAACCGTTATGAAACATATCAGGCCGCATCGGCAAACCAGATCATAGTAGAATTACAAATACATGTAGGTCAACCTCTGAAAACACAGACGCGGAATCACACGCTATTGCGGAGCACGCTTCCCTTACTGACCTTAACCATTGTTCCTACTAGTCGTCCAAATGTTTCATTCATGTGGAGTCGTAAATGAATGCAGGTGAAAGATAGTTGAACAGCAATACAATAAAACGTCCAGACAAAAGATAAAAAAGTGGCCTATTCATTTCACTTTCTGCTATTGAAAAAGTTAGGGATTTTTAACGAATCGTGTGATACAGGTTTCCTTTCTTTTGCAATACTAATGGAAGACCATGGGCTTCCTTTATGACGACTTTTGAGAAGAATTTTGCTCGATGGGTTTAAAACTCTTCTAATCGTATTTTAATTCAGCTTACCGCCCTAACATTAGAATACAATCTGGCTTAAAATCACTGCACATTTTTTAAATCAATCCCTACCGACGAGTTCGTGATGTTCAAGCTCAATAAGAATACTTTTCAACTGCTACGAACTGTTTTTTTTTTACTTTCAATCAAATTATTAAAGTTGTTAGATAACGTAAAAAGGTAAAGATAACGAACAATGATTTATCTCATTATTCCTGTAAGGAATGCTAAGTAAAGAGTTGGGCAAACACAGACCACTGGATACACCAGAGGTGGGATCATGTGCCTAGGAGGAGTAAGCATCCCCTGTTGACCGGTCACGCCCGCCGTGTGCCCTATATCTAGACCAGGTAAACGGAGTAATCCGTAGTCACAATAAGTGTATAAAGAACGGTCTAACCACCGTTATGAAACATGTCAGACAGCATTCGACCCAATGACAGGCCGTATCGGCAAACCAGATCATTTTACCGACCGTGAAATTACAAATAGGTCAATATTTGACAAACGCGGACCTCTGAAAGCATCAGATGAATTGAAGAGAAAACTTCCCTTATTGATCGTAACTAATGGTTTTGTGGTGCTGCTAGATTCCTAGGTTCACTCATATGGAGTCGTAAAGGTATGCAAGATAAAGAACGTTGAACAACAAAACATCAATACAGAAGATTAAAGATTTGGCCAATACTTTGAACAATTTTTTGCTACGTAAAAGACGGGAATCTGTAACAAATTGTGTGATACTGGGCCTTTTTTGTTTGTTTGTTTTGTTTGTTTGTTTTTTCTTGGGGGGGGGGTGTTACAAACCTATTCGAAGAACTTTAGATTCGCTTTATGACAACTTTTGAGAACAATTCTGTTTGATGAGAATAAAACTTTTTCGTATTTTATTTTAAGCTACCGTACTAACATTTGAATACCATTAGACTTTGAATCATTGCACAATTTGACAAATGACTCTCTTAAGACTAGTGGTTGATATTGCAGCTAAATGGGAATGAACGAGTCAATGTTACAACTGCTACAAACTGTTCTCACACGATTTTAATCGGCTTGTAACATTTGTTGTTATGTAACGTCCATATCACGCGATATCATCCGAAAAGGTTATCGAATTTCTGTTAAAGGGATTCAAACTATGACCTTTACACGATATTTCCGAAAGGGAGGAGAGTCATTAAACAAGTAATTCAAAAAGTGTCAGCTAATTCTATGATACGAGGATGAACAGAATAAGTTCCGAAATACATATACAGCGGAGCCTCATTAATCCGGACACCTTCGTTCCCAAGCAAATTAAATTGTACGGATAAATGAAACCGAAACCGAAACATACATATCATAATGTGCTAGCAATCTAAAAATTTTGTTCCCTGGAAATGTCGTCCGGAATTTGAAGCATTCGATTTATTGGCGTCCTGATTAATGAGGCTCGACTGTATAATTCTAGAAAATATAAAAATGGATAACGATTGAATCTTCATTAGGTACTGAAAACGAATATGCGTTTATATTTATAAATCAGCATTATTTAAATATAATAGTCACCTGTCTATGATATAGTTATACAAAATAATCATGAAAACTAAGAGACTTTGGATTTACTCTTTGAATACAAAAATTACAGATACCAAAGTACCAATCGCCAAGAGAATCATTAGGCAAAGTGTACTGAGAGAATAAAACATTCGAAAGCTATGTGTTCAATAAGTACACGTTCTGCCCGCCCAAGCGTGTGTAGTTGTGTTAAGGGTTTTGTTTATTGCCACATGGTTATTAGTTCTGTACAATTTATAATAACTTTCCCATCGCGTACAGACATCTTGCTTGCCAACAAGAGGAGACTATTTTGATTTTCTAAAATTTACAAATGAAGTCGAATGCTCTTTCAGTGTGTTTCCACCCCTAAGCATTGTTCATTTAGCTAGTTAGATCAAGAGCGTATGACTTTTTCAGCCGAAATCTCCATTTTACCGAGCTCGTAGGTTTCCCGCTGAGCATTTTCGATGGAATTGGCATGCCAACAGGGGACGCTGACTCCTTCCAGACACTTGGACCCATCCCGTAAGGGATTTACGTTTATTTTCGACGTTTAGACCGTCGTTATTCAGGACTGTCATGTTTTAGATCTTTTTTCTTCGATTTTACTGTGATTGAATGAAATGAACGAATTAGATCATGAACTTTTTTACAGTGACAGTGTACTGATTTGAACAAGGAGACCATAGTACCAAACTTGGTTTTCAATACCCACACACACAGCTGAAACCAAGACAGGATATTGGACAAACAAGGACTTCTTAAAATGTCTGGCGATTCAAGTGTCATTGAAAAAGCCGCATACAAAGGGAATGCAGCGCCAATTGTGCTACGGTAGGTCTAATCGTCTGCGGGCAAATTTACGTGATTGTGGTCTCTCGTGCCATTGAGTAAAATTTATTTGATATATAAAATTTCGACTGCACGAAGCCAAAGTCTAAGCGTGAACGGGGCGCACTGCGCCCAATGCTCACACAATCATTTTGATACGCATGCACCGCTCGATAATTAACTTCTGACCTACGGAATTATTGGTCATGTGACCTGAGAAATCGGCTTTTTGCCGTCGGTCCTGCAAGCGTTTGCTCTTCGTCTGCGGACAGTGTTGAGCGACTTCTTTAAGATACGAGTTGAGCTAATTACCTGCCCCCAAACCTTTGGAGGACTACAGAAGTTATCAATCGGTCGTACATGCCGCTCGTTCGTAATTAAAGTAAAAAAGTCGAAAGAACCCCGAACCAGTAATAAAGAAGTACATTTACCTTAACAGTTGATACGTGGCAATGTACAAAGCCAAATACAACTGAACTCATTTATATTGAATAAACCCTGATATATTGAAATCCCGGTAAATTTGAAAAGATAATAATTTTCAAACTAGATAAATTTACATGTATTACTATAGCAACATTTTTACTTCCCTAGGAAGAAAAAGTTTCTCCATTAGGTTTCAAAATATCCGTGTTCAACTGTATATTGACATGCTAGATTGAGGCAGGGCGGAAGTCTGTGTAAAGATATCTAGGATGAAGCTCCATCATCATTAAGTTAGTGAACTTCAATTCATTTCCAACTCTGAAAAAAATTCGTTGATGGATTTGTTTTGAGATGATTAAAAAAGACTAACACATTAAGATAACAGAGTTTGAAGATGTATTAAGACCAGAAAACATCCCAAGAATCTGTCCTTATCGAAATTTGCGTATGAAATGTATGTTTAAGTTAAACATTGTTTACAAGTTTTAAACACTTGGATAGTTAGTGACGTTAAGCATCGATTAAAACGACCGAAAGAAATAAATTCATTAAGTACAGATACAGAAAAGGGTAAATTTGTTTATCACGATCTTATGTATTACTGAATGGAGTAAGTGCCGAAAAATTCGCGTTGACTTTTTCTTCTTCTTCTTCTTCTTCTTCTTCTTCTTCTTCTTCTTCTTCTTCTTCTTTATTATTATTTTTATACAGTTGACCCAAGTTAATCCAGAAGTCTTTGCTCCCAAGTCAATTGTCAAGATGAATGAAGTACATGTATTTGGATTACTGTTTGGGGACTCTATAATGAAGAGTACAAAATAATAATTCTATTCCCAGGCATTTTTTCCAGAGGAAAGAAGTATCCGGACTATTGGCGTCCAGATAATGAAGTTCAACAGTATTTGTATTTGATTTTCTTCAGTTCATTATCGTTAGGTTTTTCCCCTGACCAGTAGATATGATATCTGTTTAAGGATTGACGGTTAATTGGAGAACTACGTACACAGTATTTTGTAGCTACATATATTAGTCCACATAATAAGTTGCATGAGGCTCTATATTGTCTTTTTCGGCAATGTTTCGCCACTGTTGTTGCTACAGTTGTTGTTGTTGTTTTTGTTGTTGTTGATTTGATGTTTGACTTTCATTTAAACATTTACGGGTGCCGCGTGCGGAGTAGGAGTTGCTCACCCTTCCGGAGCACCTAAACTCGTTCGTAATACTCTAATTTTAACTTTACACGTCTTGTTGTGTTGATTGCTGTTTTGTTTTGGCCATGATTTGATCTGCTTTGTCGATTATTAGATTTTGATTGCCACCTTGACAATCTTCAGCTATCACCTTTTTACTTGCATGGACATCTCATCAAAATGTCGATGGAGGGCTACACATTACTTTGACCCTTGCTTGGTGCTTTTAGTATTTGACCAGTGAGTAGTCTCGAACGTGCCGAAATACACTGTGACCTCAGTTTTAACTGGTTAACCTGAAGGACATGAAATGCCAGCCGCTTCCGCACGTTGAACATTCAACCACCAAGTAAACGTCAAAAACTGCAGTAAAAAACTATATATATAGTCTAGTATGAAATAAATGTAAAAGAAGACGTGTATCACTGAGACTTTTCAATCGATGGAAACACTTACGGGACGCATTTTTTTTTTTTGCAAATATTTTTTCTTTCAGTGAAATCATATATCATGTACTTACTTCCGTGTTTAAAGAACATTATATCGCAAACAAATTATTGAACAACATTACATAGATCATGAACTGATTTCGCAATGAGATTGACGTTTATATGTGACATCTGGTTGTGAGCCGGGAGTATTTTTATATACCGAATGATTAAGAGAGAGGAACGCCATTCCTTTACACTTCTTTTCAATATCACATCTTTTTTTTTTAATTCGTGATACAAATTATAAACATTTAGGGAGCTGTTTATCGATTTCTCCCTTACTCACACAGATATACATAATTACCGTTCTCGTTGTATTTCTACATAAATAAAGGATTGCTCACAATGTAGAATGCTGGAACATGCAATAATTCACTTAAATTCCCATAAGATAGAAAAATAAAGTAGCGTGTTTATTCTTCTTTTTATCTTATTCGATATCCATATTTTATTGCGATAAGTGTGAAGCTTTTCAGTCTAAACTTTGTCATGACTGCTGCTATCTGTGTGGTTTCTGTTGCTGTTGTTGTTTTTGGTTATAGTTTGGGGGGTAGTAAAAACAAAGATCCTGTGTAAAAGATTAATTAAGTGCATTAAATACAACTTACTACATACTTCCGCAAAAACTAAAATACTCCGATAGGTTTCGGTATATGTGATTTGTATATTGATGCCTTAAGGGAAAGCAAGTTATTACTGAAATTTCTCCATTTTCTTATCAAATCCGATTTTGTAATAAACGTAGAAAAACTTCGATAATACTTGTTTAAAAGTTCACCAGGTCGGTTTTAATAAAAAAAAAAATATATTTTTATCATATTTTAAGTTCTGATCGGCTGAATATCAACATATAAAAAGTAGGGGTTTCATTCCCTTGACCATTAAGTTCCTTGGCATGTGCATATTACTTATACAACAAAATTTACATTATTATTCACACTGCCTTCGGCTTGTCGAAGGTATCAATTAGCTTTCAACGCTGTGGTGATGAACATCATTCTGAGTGATCTCCCTTTAAAGATCAATTTCCGGTGACCTACGAACCATATGGCCATATAAATACTAGAAACACGTGCGTTTGGTTATAATTTCAAGACATATGATTGTGACAAAATACCTCAACAAGGGAGGGTACGCATTTTGACATACTGATGAAAAAGTAGAAAAAAGAGGAGGGTAATTGATACCTTCTTTAAACCTCAGGCTTATACTCTAAGAATGGCCTCATCCTTCAAATCCTGAAGATATGCTTGGATGAGGGAACATTACAACTTGATGCAGTATTCTTTGCGCCGCTTTCTGAAAATCAAAAGCTGAAAGAAATTTCGAACCACTGGCTGTTCCAATTCTTAAAACATTAAATTATCGAAATGGAAATTGATTAAGAGACAAGTTACTCGCTTCTTTGGTAATAAAATATCTCCATAAGTAACTACAGTATTTTTATACATTTCGATTTTAATTTCCAGTTATATCCTTAACGTACAGAAGCATCCTGTCTCATGTCAGACACGACATGATTTATAAACGATAACTTTGCAGTAAAATATCCGAAATTAAACAACAGTACTAAAGGATGTATAATATCAAAATTGCACAGCTGGTAGATATGTTCATTGACATCCTAAATGAGGAGAAAGATGAGAGAATGATGATCTGGATGGTTTCCCAAACACAAGATGTAGGCGGAATCACCAAATTGTTATGAACGAAAATACAAAATGTACGTACACATTGTATTAGGCTTGGCAATGTAGAGGGAATATTTTGAAGGTGTTCAACTAAACACCTCCTGAATTAATAAGTAATATACAGAGCTTATTTTCGAAGCCTTTCAATTTTCAGCTGAGCGTGATGTGAATTTGCATGCTTTTGTTAAACATGCAAAAAGAAATGTTGGATAAAAAAATTTGGTTTGGCATTCACCTTTCGATTTGTTGATTTTGGCTCCGTTTTACGTAAGCTTTTTACGTAGCTGCACCTCGTTGTCGTATGAAATGAAGCAGATATCTTTTACCTTTCAATTTGTTTACCTGGGAATATTCATAAGAGAAACAGTTATCAAATAAACAGGGGTTGAACCAACGCTGACTGAAAATGTTAAGTACACTCTTGCAGGATCTTTGCCAACGATGCTAAGATTTAAGGTCTATCAAAACTGTCGTGGGAGGGGCGCCGTGGCCGAGTGGTTAACGTGGTCGACTTCGAATTTCAGGGTCCGGGGATCGAATCTTCGCAGCGCCACGCTGCGGATTGCTCTCCCTGTCTTTCGGATGAGACAGTGAAGACCGAGGACCCGTGTCAATGTAGGTGCCGGCACGTCTAAGAACAAACTCTGTCGTACGGGAGTGCCCAGCATAGACAAAATTTGTCGCCCTTTCATCGCCACACGTTGACGTCTCCATATGACTGAAATATTCTTGAGAGGGGCGTTAAACAACAATACAACTGCCACTGTCGTAGGAAATCCAATCACGTACGCTTAATATCTGCAGGTATGATTTAGTGCAAACGTCTACTAAAACGTTTGAATACATGCACATGATTCAACAGATTAAATAAAATGTATGTGATTGATATTAAGGTGCTGTAAAATAGCATTTGAATATACATACTTCACTTTACCTCGTTAACCTTTAACTGTTCCTATCTTAACGTATCAAATATTTGTAAGTAAAATTGTTTGAATTCAAATTCAAAATTCAAAAATCGAACGAAAGACAACACTATAACAACAACAACAACAAAACAAATAACAAACAAAATACGTTCTACAAACAACAATTACACATAAATCCAAAGTTACAACCCGTTAAAAATTACGATTAAGGAAACCTTGCCAAGCATAGATCTGTTTTATGTTCCTCTGCTATTCCAACAAAATATGTTGAATTCGATCTTCCATCACTTTACTGGATTCCTAAATTACATTAAAACGTTGACTGTAAAAGATTCCAAGGGGGTAATCAATAATTAAAGAATCCAAAGGCAGATAAAAGCATGACCAAACAAAAAAGAGACAACTCAAACAGCTATCAACAAAAAAAGGACGTGTAAATCCGAAAAATAAAGTAACACGAACTCCCACCAAAAACCAGGGGTGAGTTCGGTATACAGGGTAAGCAACTCCTGCTCCGCGCGCGGCACCCGCCGTGTCACAAGTTTTCGAATTCAAGAATGCCACACTCGGTGAAGGTCATAAACGAGAAAAGGGGGTCGGGATTAGGTATGCGACAAGGGGGAAATAGCTATCATCTGTAATTTACAGATTTACCATATTAATCAACCAGGCCATGATGGCACACCCTGTCACAAATCAAATACTGGCATAGATCACAATGGTTGATAGTAATAAACAAGAAATTAATAAGGGATAAGGTTGGCGACAAGGGGAACATATCCATCATCATCTGTTTTACAGATTTACCATATCGATCAACCGAGTTGTGATGGCGGCCGTAATACTTTCGAAGTGATGACTTCAATTTAACTATTAAGAACCCTTCGTTAAGCAAGATTGTCAGCAGCAAACCTCTACGCTTTGGTTCGGGCCAAGTTTTTCTCATTATTCTTTAACAGACCCTGTACGAATAAGCCTCATACGAATAAAGAAATAAGTCGGCAAGTAGAGGAGCACAGTTTGTACCCATTGGAATTCAAACATTCCCCACCGAACACAACAAATATGTTGTCGATGAAAAATTCAAGCATTCTGATGATGTCATCTTCAGATAATTTTTTCTTAGAATCATAGTGGTTTTTAACAAAATATGATTTATCCCTTCCTTGAACGAGATATTTGTATCTACGCTCGTCATTCTTTTTGACAAAACAAAGCTACTCCAAAAACAACGGTACATAGGTCTGTCTACCAAATGATCAACAGAATCTCTTTCTAAACTATTAACAGATATCTTGACAGTTATAAAAGAAGGGTTACCTGGAAACTAGCTACACAATGAGTGGGTGAATCAGATGTATATCCTAAGACATTCTAAACATCTGTTGGTGCAAAAAACAATTGCGGTCCCTCTCTTCTTTCAAAAACATAAAAACGTTTGGCAATTTAACTTTCTTTACATCTTTTCCCCATTCTTAACTGAAGGAGAAATTAAAGGAATTAGTTTAGTTTTGTTGTTTCATAAATAATGGCGAACGTAGATGCAAATATCGCATTCCAAGAACAGATAAACCATACTTTGTTAAAAACCAATTTGATTCTAACAAAAACTTCATCTTTGAAAAGGACATAATCAGAAAGCTTGAATTTTTTTTATTGAAAACATATTTATTATGTTCGGTGAACGGCATTCCATTCTAGCCATGCTCCTCTTCTCACTGACTTTTCCTTTATTCGTGTGAGCATGACCACATACAGAGGTTTTTAAAGAATAATAAAAAGATCTCAGCCCGACCATACCAATTTTGGTGATAGTATTTACCACATCTACTCAAATAAACTTAAATTACGGGACACAACGGAAACTGCCAGGTCTGTTTTTAACCTTAACCGACACCTGGAGATCAGCATGAAGGATAATTTGGACAAATCTTTACCATAAAAGAGATTACTTCAATTTCCCTACTTTCCCTTCCGCAGCACCCGAACTCACATTAAATTTCATTAAATCTTGTTAGGGAGACAAATACATTTATTGCATAAGGTTTTCTTTATCAAATGTTTGATACTTCAGAAAACAATTATCTAAGGTACAGGTTAAAACAAACTTTTTCCTGCCTAATTTCAGCGGTGATTAATTGAGCTTCATAGAGCTCATTCTTCCTTTTGGCTGAAACAATTGATTACGCAAGGATAGATAATTATTATAAAATAAAACCTATTTCACAGTCGGATGTATAATTTACTATAATGTTGTTTTAGAAAACTTCATTTTATACTTCGAGCTTATATACCAATGCCTTGTGGTCAATTCTTGCTCGACCAAGCGGACTCATTTTATCAAGTAAATGCCATTTGCTATAATTGACTCGCCGGCTGAACACATCAACAAACAAAACTGGGATATATAACA
>JACSZP010018603.1:5077-17432 GCA_016161895.1 Pinna nobilis
TTTTTTTATAAAACCCACAGGAAATTCATTAATATCATTATCAGCTTATGTATGGTACCTAATTAGTTTGCATAAATTATGTGATTCCGAGGACATGGTACGGTATTAATGGCCAAACATCAATATAAAAAGTACATTCCTGCATTATATAATAGAACAAATCCACGTGAAACACGGTACCTAATAACGTTTGTTGAGGACTATTGTTTCTGTTAGTGATGAAAGAAAATATCCCGTGCAAACATTTCATTGGGGACAATTACGTAGTTGCATTCTTTCACAACTGGAGATACTCGTCCTGCACAAACGGTATGAGGCACCACGTGGTACATGCATTAGTTTCATTATGTGATTTCATGCAATTTCCTTTGCAGAAAATTCACAAGATCAATTTATATTCAACCCGTCATGTTGTATTTGTAAAATATGAATGTCTCGTTGCTAATTATAATCTTTTTCTGTATTTTGTCATTTAATAAAATTCAGTTCAGTTGATAAAGTATTATACAAAAAAACTTTACCTGAGGCTGTATTGTCACTCTAAAGTAAAACTGCAGAGGTACCAAGGGATGTTGGAAAATACAGACAAATCCTAATAAACATGATAAGTTGAGGAATAACAACGGTATTAACGTGGAAAACAATTGCAAATCCCTAATGGGATTGGACCAGGTGTCCAGAATGAGCGGGAAAAGAATTGGATAATTTGATGAGGTGAAAGTCATCTTCAGATGGTGTGACATTTATGTCTAAAGATTTCTAATCGGAGAAAATACTGTTTCAAATGTACAGCAACCAAAATCCTTTTTCATAATTTTTATTTTATTAAACACAAATGTAAGGTGTGAGTACTGTATAGGTATGGTGCTCATCTAAAGTCGCCAAGTTCTTATATCCCTCAGTTTAAAAAAATATCTTTTNNTGTTCTTTGAAACTAATATCTGTATTAATCTTTCAAACAACAATATGGGAACTGTATTGTAAGGAGATATCTAGTATGAAAAAAACCTATTACATTTTTTATATTGGGGAGCAGAGTGAAAATCACATGAGGTCTTACCGAGTAGGTTAGGTGTGGAATAATGATAAAACCATCTTAATAGCCTTATCTTTATATGATCAAAATTGACGAACATTCTTTGAAAAAAAATTAAAATGTAAGGCTATTATGACATCTATGACGGAGGATGTCGTTCTCTGTGACAAGTAAAATGGTGGGGAATATGATTTATTTGTCTCATAACTGACAAGGTCACCTCTATCCTATCTGTCCCTGCCTAGATCGTGACACCCCTAGCTCAGGGTGTCAAAATATATTTTCAGCCTTTTTTCTTGGTTTTGATGTTTGCTTCTAGAAATCTATGATGTGAAACAATAAACAAAATAATGATGGATAGTTCTAGATGTTGAAGTCCTAAGTGTTTACAGGAGAAGCCATTATTTTTCTCATTTGTCATGTATTTTTTTTCAAAGAAAGTAACTTAATTTTGTATGAAAAACATTTATTTATCTCTAAAATCTACTGGCATATCAAACACATCATATTTCACTCAACAAGTTTTTTTTTCAATAAACCTTCACTTGAACATGTAAATACATCAAATTTTGTCAGTTCAGTTTGCTTGAAAATGACTAATGGCATTTTGATCTAAGAACAAATATCTTTTAAATAAACGAGTATCATTAAAATCAAATAGTTGTTTGTCATCATTTTCTTAAAGAGGTTTACGCTTAAATTGATATAACAAATAGCGTAACAACTCGAGATAAAACAGAATGAAAAGATTCTAACTGAATTAAAGATAAATAAATTTCACATTCCAGCATGTCTCGAACATTGAGCGCTCTGACAGACATTGTGCTCTAACTCTTTGTGTAGGCTACAGATAAAGTGGAACCTGTCTTTAAAGACTGTCCCTTCTACGCAAAAGTGGTCTTCAAAACAGGTTGACTTTCCTGACAGGTTTTATTTACTGTAAATCCGGTTTTATTCGCGAGAATTTTATTTTCGCGTAATTACGCTAATGCACTTACTCGCGAAAATAAAAGTCTCGCTTAATATGCAAACCCGACATAAAATGCTCAATACAACATAAACTTAGAATATTTAACAAGCAACCACGTGAAAATATAGTGTCGCAAATTATTGCATGGCTACCGATTCGCCAAAATAAAGTTCCGCAAAATTTCTTGATTTACAGTATACAATTAATTAAAAAGACGTTTTCTTATAAGTGGTCTCTCAAGACAGGTGTTATCTCATGACAGAGGTCTCTCAAGACAGGTGGTATCTCATGACAGAGGTATCTCAAGACAGGTGGTATCTCATGACAGAGGTCTCTCAAGACAGGTGGTATCTCATGACAGAGGTCTCTCAAGACAGGTGGTATCTCATGACAGAGGTCTCTCAAGACAGGTGGTATCTCATGACAGTCGTATATCAAGAGATCTTTCACTATATAAAGTCGGGGATTTCGTTGTACTCTCATCGACTTCAATTAAAAAATGAAATGTTTGTTATGCAATCGGTAAAACATCAGTGATGTGTATTTTCCTGGTATCAAAGGAGAATCTTTGATAAACATGTATTACCCACAAATTCAGAAACAAAATCAGACATATTTCATATTTTATTGTCGTTTGTGCCACTTACACGGACATTTGAACTTAAACACAAAATATTACAACCAGGTACACTTAAATAATAGTAAATAAAATTATCACAGTTAAATTTTGATAGAACGTCCATTTAAACAGTCATATACAACTTTAGTAAGTTTCTGTTACTGGTAGAGTTAACTCCGATGGTGGTGCTATTTCTGGTTTCAGTTTTGCTTTTGACTCGTCCAGTCGCCGTTTTTCGACCATCTGTTTCAGCTTTAGCATCTTCTCAGCAGCAGGAAAAAACTTTCTTACGAAGAAGATGTGAATTTGATGTGTCCAGAAGTTAAACTGACGTGTGGCCTCGTCTAGTTCCTCCTCTTCCTCTTCTGGTTCTATTATGTCGACAACACCCTCTGAAATATGTCAGTTATTTAATCTTAAAGAAATCCGATTTTTGTAAAATTTGAAAATTACTGCAACATACTAGTAGTCACAAAATAGAACTTGTATTACCTCTTTACACCAAAGAATTGAAAAAGATATGCCTAAATACATAATACATTTTAACATGCCTTTGACTGAATAGGCCTATGCGGTATTTATAAAAAAAAACGATTGTGAAAATTCAGATCGTTTATGGTTAAATCATTACATAAAAAGACGGATACAATATTGCTTTTGTGAAATAGCTTTGAATTACTTTATCAAAGATTAATTGAAATTTACATTCATATTCGTTTTACTTAAGTGCTTATTACAAAAAAAAAGTAAGAAAATAAAACAAATAAGACCAATAAATATACATCGTACTTTACACATCAGATGTATCAGAAACATCATGGAATCATGAAGCAATAGTTTTGCTTCCTCTGATAATTCGTGATTTACACAAATTTCACCTCAAGTCTAATAATCTTTGAATGCAATTCATCGTGCTATTTTGGTACTTTTGTCCCTTTTTCCAAGATGCAAATAAATTTCTACTATAGTTTCTATTAATTTATTGGAATAATTTAAAATTATGCCTTTTAGATACCCTCCACATTACATATAATCATTGTCCTTCTGAGTTAATGAAATATATTTGGTCTGCTTTATCTGGATGCTTCTGTTCCAAGACAAATTGCCCAGATATCAAGTGAAGTGTCTTGTTTACTGAAGCGTATATCTTTCACAATGGCGAATTCAAATTAAAAAATTCAGTTCCCAGAAAATTTCGTCTGGAAGGTGAAGCATCCAGATTATTGGCATACGGATTAATAAGGCTCGACTGTTCATCATCTAAGTTATGATAACTTTGCTCAAGATCCCCAATAACAACACTTTGTTGATTTTCAATTGTTTTCTATTCATAAACTATTTGTTTCTTACATGAAAATAATGAGAAAAAAAGTTTTGTATATGGTAATCTTTTGAATTTTAACTATTTGGGTTTCTTACTGAATTGAAACCACTGTTGAAGAAGTGTACATAAAACAGTTATTTTTAGATCTTACACATAAATCTTTTTCTGTGTTTCCTTTGAAGACTAGTGGCAATCACAGTTATCTTTCTTTGCATTTTAATAATACTGACTAATTGTGTGTCAGACACTGGCATGACAGATTAGAACGTGCTTTAATTACTTATTGGTAGGGTCAATTAAAGTTTGAAAAGTTGTGTAACAGATGTATGTGTCTTTCATGATAAGACGTCAGAGGGTGATAAAGCAAACAGGATATTTGAAGACAAATGAAAGATCTGCTTCAACTTTTATGTTACATTCTATCTGGAGTACAAAGATTTATTACCTCAGCCATACATCTCAGGAAACATTGAAATGTACGAATTTTTCATTCGTTATTTGTCCTTTTTTCTCTTTTATAAAACCCAAAAGAAATCGCTCTTTTCTAGAAACCACATCATTTATAAAGTTTGCAAGCATTGTGACCAATTTTACTTTTGCTATATTGCCAAGATATACTCACAGAAACAAATCTATTTTACTTTAGATGTACGTTTCTGTTAACTGTTTAAATGCTATTTGGAAAGTTTGTTTGGTTACATATATTTATATGATTAAATTCTGAGGAATGGCTGATTTTTTTCGTGTGACCTTTTGATTCTTTTTTAGATAATGCTTAAGATAAGATGGTAACAAATCACTGTCCACTTCCTGTTGCTTCTTATACTTCCCCCTATCACTAAGAACTTTTCTGATCCAGATTCAGACAAATAATAGAATTATCACTTCTGCTTCTTTTCCTTTAATTTGTTTGCCTTTCGTAATCTATTCACTCAATTATTGTTGAAACTTTATGGTATCTTTTCCTGGTTATCATTCTGACCAGTACCTCATGCTAGACCCCTTTTTTCTAGCAGATAATAAAATGTGAAGTACATTGTATCTAGTAAATATTAAGATAAATGACTGGCTTTTAACTATAGCCTCTCAATTCTCAGCTTTTATTTCTTTTCAATAACCTGTATTAGTCTGATTATAATTTTGATGCTTCTCTACTGTAGTTCTGTATATTATAGCATTGGCAAATGACTGATCTTTAAGTAGCCTCTTGTATGTTTGCAATATCTATAGGTGTATTAATATCTATAGGTATGATTAAGATATTTGACTAACATCTTCCAGTAGCCTCTTGTTTGCCTAGTTTTCACGCTTTTTTTATCATTATTTTGATTTTGTTTTTCATTACTGTTAAGTATCAATATAAGTATAATTATGACAGTTGACTGACCTCTCCCAGTAGCCTCCTGTTCCTCTTCTCCCTCCGTTTGACCTCCCAGAGTTTGACCTCCTATTGATACAGAGCTCTGCATTAGGACGTGGTCAGCTTCAGTTGCATTTGTGTGGGTACTGATAAAGGAACCACTTTTCTGGACTTCACTGATGGGTTGTACATCTGAGTAAAAATAAAACAGAAAGTAATAGATAAAGTAGGTTCCTTCTTGTTCAACTGCAGTACATTCTGCTTCTTATACTTTATTTTGAATCTAGTTGGAAAAGAAGCATATCTGTGTTAAAAAAAATATTCATTTTGAAAATCATGAAATATATATAGTTTACTATTCCGATTCATCAACATGAATGCATAAAATACTACTAAAATAGGCTTCTCATGTTGAATGTGCTGATAATAGTTTAAATAGAACTAGGCACAGGTATTTCTTTTTAATTATCATTTTCATTTACGACTGTTTATCTAGTTTTGTCATTAAATGATGGTAGCACTGAAACATGAGTACAATTAAATGACAGGAAATGTTGATTTCAAGGTAAAGAATATGAGAATGCGTCAAACCTTAATAAAAAATAGAGAGAGAATAAAGCAGAAAGCTTTGTCTTACCTTTGGTGGACTCTCTTCTGCTTATTGGACCCTCGCCACCATTTATAGATGCTGCTGTTACATTGGACACAGAGGGATGAACCTACATAACAACATATACACTTGTGGTCAGTATTGAACAAAGAGGGAAAAACTTATAGAACAACATATAATCTTGATTTCTTAATCAAGTATGGCTCAATAATTATTATGGTGCTGTAGGATAGCATTTCTGAACTTGATACAGGTCATAAAGGTGAACATGTAGTTTGCATCTTGAGAATAAAGAATACATAGTCTAACCTGCCGTAGCGACCCACTGAATCAAAGGAAAACCTGTCTTATGGGACCTAAATGAGTGGTTCCCAAAATACTTTTTTCCTATATAAATCACCTGGTAAAAAAAACTTTATTAAAATCAAAACAAATTAAGAGACCACCTGTCATATGTGACCCTTTTTTGTCCTTCCCTTGAACGGTTTCTTAAAACAGGTTAGACTGTATTCATTTCCAATATGCCATGAAAATATTGAAAATATTTGAATTAAAAACTTTTTACATAAATGCAGTGTATTAAAATTCACATGAAAATTACAATTTCAAGAGAATCGTATCGAGATCACTCACTTCAGGATGTTTTGTAGCAGATGCACGCTCTCCAGTCTTATTTGTTCCCTCAGCAGACGACACAGCTCTAGTGGGTGACTGTGATTCAGGCGAGCCAGTACCCTGTCTGGGAGATCCCTGTGCTTGTGACTCGGCATCCATACCAACCTGGGTAAATTAAATATCAAATCATATCATACCTTTGAACACTTACTGCTGACATATTAACTCAGGATGTGCCTTTTTGTTTACATATTTTGTTGACAGATCAACTGATTTTACCTTTTGCTCAACAACTTTACAGTGGCACACAGTATTTACTTTGGGAGTAGGTACCCATGAGCTTACTGTGTTATGACTCTGGTAATGTTTGTATTTGTGACACAAATTATCACAAATGTGATGTAACAAAAGAATTCTATATAAATTGTGACAAAAATTCATAAGTGGAATTTTTTTTATCTCTCCATCAAAACTTTATTAAAATCAAAACAAATAGTAGATACAATCAATGACTTGGAAATAAGTATCGTGACATGAGTGAACAATGAATTGCAGCTGAAAATTTTATAATACTATTGCTAAGGCATTATAAAGCTGGCAGACTACGTGTATAGTATTAATGTACTGTAATAGCCACACAACAATAAGTGAAATTAAAGCCAGGATTTTGAGGATATACTATTGGATACACTGTCAGCCAAGATTTCTTTTTTTTTTACTTGGGTTGCACACTGAAGAGAAATAATAACTGTATTAATGAGGATAACATTATTATTTGAGGCCACCTGGCCTGACCTAGATACAGCCATACTGCAACATTTCTGCCACCTAGAAAGACACTTTTGGTGTATGTCAGATGCAAATAAAAGTGAAAGAAGGAAATCTTCCACACTTTTACTAGTAAGTTGGATAATATTTTTACTGGGTTTCAACAACCAAAAGGTGACATTGTTTATGCATATAAACACTATTCAGATATCAATATGGAGGTTGACATCGCAAATTATCAAGAGCAAAAAGTGAAAATGAGCCTATCAGGAACTAGAAAAGAAAATAGAAATACAGACTAACTTGCCTTAGTGACCCACTGAATTATGGGACTATCTGCCTTATGTGATCTAAATGTATGGTTCCAAAATTGGCTTTTACCCATATAAATCACTTGAATTTAAAATACCACTTATCGTATGTGACAATTTTTGCTCCTTCCCTTTGATGGTTACTTAAAAAAGGTTAGACTGTATAAGCAAAGGATAATGTACTCCTTCTCTGGACAGTTAAAGTGGAGCATTCTTCGCACAATGTGAAGTTAATTAGGGTCCATGTACAATGTATATTCTAAAGCAATAGGGGGCAGGTAATATGCCAAATTAATCCAGCTCATAACTTTTCTAGAAGTTCACTTTATTTTAAGGTAATTTTTGAAAACTTAATCATTTATGGGAGATCTATGAGTACGGATTGATAAGGGGTTAGATATGATTGTACATGTAAAGTAGATTATTTCTAGTCACACAGGATATATCATAAAAGCTAGTAAGCAACACACAAACGGATATCCTTAAACAAAAGAATTAAAGTGAAAGGCTTAAAATATCTGTCATATACAATTTACAACAAATTCCAGAGTACATTGCATTACTTTACAATCTTTACTTGTGAACTCCTACAACCAATATTTCCTCGATTTTCCCCCTTTGATAATGCAAAAACATTCACAGTTATCTCCTCTTTAGCCAGAGTTTACTGATTGGTTGGTTGTATTGCTGTTTACTCCCATTCAAGAATTTTTCACTTATATGGAGATTTTACAAACTCCTGAAAGGGACACAAATTTAGCCTATGCTCAGAACATATGGCCATTGTACATGCAGGGAAAGTTCTTTAATATGTCGACACCTGCAGGGTCCTGAGACTTCGGTTTTTAATGTCTCATCTGAAGGACAGGCACAGCTAATTACAGGGTGGTGTGGATTCCAACCCCAAACCTTACAATCAGAAGGGATACATGCTAACTACTCTACTACGGGAGTCCCACCAGAGTGCATAATAACTCAATGGAAAATTCTGCAGAGATAAACCCTCTCAGTATGCATCACTATATCATCAAATTCTAAACAATATATTCATCAGCAAAACTTCTTATGATCGAGGGAATTTGAAACTGAGACATAGTTCAAAGGGATTGAGTAAGGTCCCTGAATTCTACACCATTTTGAATGTCTACCTTAGAGGACAGACTATCAACAAATGCAAACTCTAGTGCTACTATGTTGGTTCAGATGTTATGTCAAAGGCTTCAATATATACATGTATGTAAATCATGGAAGAATCAACGTTGCAGTCTGCACTTCAAAAATACATGTACACAATGTAGCATACAAAACAGTTCATGGATTAATTTTTCATTTATCTCTTTGCAAATATTTAAATATTTGTGTAAAACAATTAATTCTATATGATAAACCAATTGTAGTTGTCAGGTGCACAAATACATTAGCTATTGAAGTGTTTTACAGGTTTTCACATCATTACTAATCAATATAACATTCTATAACAGCATTAATTCCTAAAAGCTTTCTTTTTTATCAACATCAATTTTCCTCTATCTACAAGCACACTATTTTATATGAAGCTACAGATATTGACTAATTCGCAGAAGAAAAACACCAAACATAAGAATTCTGAAAAGCATGTGGGGTGGATGCATGGTGGTGGAGAAAGTTTATATTTTTGTTCTACAGTGTGTACAACTTACCATAAATGTGACTGACTTGTTTAAACTTAAAACACTTAGGCGTGTGTATTCCTAAAGGTTTGTTGAGAGTTAAAACAAATTATACATGCATAAAAAATGGAACTGGTACTAATTATCTATGGGAATAATCTGAATAACTTTCTATACTTATAAAAATTAGATGAGCAAAACAGGAACAAAAACAATATAAAACAAAATGATTAGTATTGCAAAAGAAAACAATTACAGCAAAAAAGAAAAAAAATTGAAAAGAATTGCTGTAATACTACATACATCAATGAATAAGATAAATAAAATGAGGTGTAAATATAGGAGATATTTTGACAAATTTTCTAAATTTGAATTATTGGAAGTGATCTACCTAGCTGGTTTCAATCAAATAATGACGTATACATTATAAATAAGTGTGTCTCAGCAACATCTTGCTAATAGACAATCCCATATTTGGACTTAAGTTTGTTTATGAAGGATACACTGCTAGTAAAGTGTATACAAAAATATGGTACAGAAAAAATATTCACTGAATAAGTGTCTGGGATGGGTAAGTATAGAATTACCAAATTATATAAGAAATATATGGACATGTATATGAGGGGTATGTATCAACTTACTGCATATTAGGGGTATGTAAGAGGTATCTACATGTATATGAGGGGTATTTAAGAAATATATGTATGTGAGGGGTATGAATTATCTTACTGCATATGAGGGGTATATAAGAATTATCTGTAAATGAGGGATATATAGGAAATATACATGTATATGTATATGAGAGGTATGTATCATCTTACTGCGCGCCTATGAGGGATATATAAGAAGTATCTACATGTAAATATGAGTGGTATGTAAGAAATATATGTAGCTCGTATATGAGGGGGTATGACTATCAACTTATTGTATATGATGAATATGTAACAAGTAAATGTTTACATGTATGAGGGGGTATGGCTCAACTAATCAACTTATTGTACATGAGGGGTATATAAGAAATATATGTACAATAGGGGTATGTATCAACTTACTGCAAACGAAGGATCTGTGTCAGAATACTGTATGGGAATACACATAAAATTACTGTACATGTATAAGAGGGGTTTGAAAGAAATAATTGAGGGGGGGGGGGGGGTGTTCTGATTTCTGTAAATGAAGGAAATAAATCAAATAAGTAAATGAAATTATTTTGCAAAATCACTGTATATGCAGAGCAAGTAACAAACTGTTTATATTAGGGGAACGTAACAGGTTTCTGTTTAGGGAGGATTATAACTCAGACTTATTGTTTCAACATCAACACGGTACTATGAACAATCTAAACAAATTCTTAATGAGCATTTACATTAATTATAAAACTCACGATTTATATAACTATAATCCTTGCTATGTAAGAATGCTTTCATTTTTACATACCTGGCTGGCCAGTCTAGATGGTGACACAGGTATAGAGAACATGCTCTGCTCCGGTGTCAGGACTGTGCTGGGACGAGGTGTAGATGGGTCCTTCACAACTGATTCTGTTATAAGTCCCTCAGCACAACCAATCAGAGCTTCGAAGAATTCCAAGAAAGTCATCTGAAAGAAAATTTCTTTTTTTATTTTCAAAGGCTTAAGCATATGCAAAGAAATATATATAATACATTAGTACAGACTTCTAAAGCTGATATATTGTAAATGTAATCAGATTATCGTATGCGAGTGGAGAGATCAGTAGCTGACTTAGTTCTTAGACATCTTAGTGGGACAAAAGAATTTTACATTTAAGAATTTATGTTTTTTAATTCATAAATTTGGTGAATATTGGACAAAGACCTCTGAAAACCCAGAGGTGGAATTACTGTACATGTAGGTATCATGGAGGAGTAAGTTCCCCTGCTGACCGGTCACATGATCAGCCTCTAGTCCACAGTCAAATACAGATGAAATATTTGAGAAATAAATTCTCATTGAAATTGGTAGAGATAATTCACCAACCAAAATCGAACATTAGGAATACAGCAAGTGTTAACATACAGTAGTAGCAGACTAACCTCTAGTTCCAGATTACAGCATCCCTCTCCATCAGCCACATTAGGATCATCCTGGGACAGTATGTCCAGAATGACCTTTGGAGTCAGGTCATTGTTTATCAGCTTCAGATCCTACAAAAAATCACAGAGTGATAATTATAGTCATAACGGTATCTATATCCCCAATATTCTACCACAATTATACATTCATGTGCTTGATAGGAGTGGACTTGTGGCACTTTCAAGCCCCACCTTTGCTGTGATCATTTATTTTTCTTTTCATTTTTATACAATATGAGGCCTTGGTTTGTGATTAAATGACCCTTCATAGAAATAAGTGTGTTTTATTAATCAGCAAACTATCTCACACTTGGTGTACTTAGCTTTATAATCCCCCTTTGGTATTTCTGACATAAAACATTATGTCAATCTGTTTCTGATCCATTAAGCTTGCATTTATTTGGAACTAAATAATAAAGAATTACTCATTTTTCCAAAAATTAATGTTATCTTCCGTGTTCATCAAATGCAAATGACACTTCTGTAAAGCTAAATTGGCAGTCTGATTATGTTTGCATTATAAAGAGACATCTTACATAAATTTCACCAATATCTATACATGTATCACTTATCCCTAAAAGTGGTGTCAATCTTAGTGTAGTGTGTCAAAACAGGGGAGATAACTTCACTGGTAGGAAAGGGTAATACATATGCTACAACACTTCATACAGTAGTTTCCTGCCCCAATTATCCTCACAGTGTATATTATAAGAAACAAACACAATGTACATTTGGTATATAACTTATTCTAATAATAATAATTCCAAAATGATCTACTGTAGTCAGTTGATCACTTACTTTCATCATGTACAGGTATTGTCTCATCTTTATGGAAGCATCATGTGGCTCAAACTGAAAAGTAAACAAATAGGTGTTTTACAGCATTTAGGAAAAATCAAGTCATAACTTGATTTTACAGTCTGGTCGACATGCTTGCATGGGAAATGGAGGTTGCTTTTTCCATGCCATAATCATTCTGGCACTATGATTAATGCAGATG
>JACSZP010018606.1:5677-31782 GCA_016161895.1 Pinna nobilis
CATCCGCGGAGTGGCGCTTACGCGGCTCGAACCCGAGTCTTCCGATTCGAAGTCGAACACGCTAACCACTCGGCCACGGAGCCCCGGTAGTTGAGGTAGTTCATCCCTAATTTGTATTTGTCAGCGCACTGACGGTGCATATGGCTGGTCAACTGAGGATGCAAACTCCTCAGTAACAACTTATCAACAGTAATTTTAATTTTCCTGCTATAGAGTGAATATGACAAATCACAGATACCACCGGGAATATTCGGGAGGTAATATACAAGTTTAGTTAATATTTTACACGGGACTTTGAAAAAAAGGCGTGGACCCAGTTATTTATGGAGCAGTAAGCATCCCCTGCTGATTTGAGTACCAATTGAAATATTTTGGCAGAATAATTATTGAATACTCGTTGTATGACATATCGATCTATAGCAATCGCTTATACATTAAGAAAAAATATTTGTAGTTTTAAAGAAAGGCCTATTTCTTCTTGTATGACATCGTAAATCGTTAACATAAGTTCAAACTCCTTTTTTAGAGATCATATGGATATACATGCATATAACGACCTTTCACACATTTATATCTTATTCACCTATACGCAGGTATAGCATCTCTTTGATTGAATTTGCGCCCGTGGGAATCACAATTCAGATTTTACTGTTTCCTTTTCATTCCAAGGACAGGAAAACATACGGTGGTGGCACCTTTGTCGTGTACTGTTATTGAAATGTAAAACTCAATGATTTGCTCTTTTATTATTATTTTTTTTAATCTTTTGTCTGATGAAAATCCACAGCAGGGTCGTAATTGCTCTCTTTGATAGTTTTTGAATAGTTATAAATCTAATAACCCAATTGCCTAGTAGCGTTATAGCATAGACTTACATTCTTGATACATGTAGTAATTTAGCACTAACAATTATATACAACTTATGGGTGTTTTTTTTGGGTGGCACACTCTCGGGGTACAGAAACTATAAATACACTCTAGTGAACCAGTGAACTGGTCATGATAACACATTTGTAAGTACATTGTATTTTTGAATGATAAATAAAACTGTCCATACGACACCCTGGATCATTAAATAAACAAACAACCTGAAATAATGGCAGGATACCGAACAAATTAATCAATTTTGAGTGACAAAGATGCTTATTTTGAATACAGAATGTTCAAAAACGACATATCTGGGAAATCCGGTACAGAAAATTGTTTTGGACGTCATTACTTTTTCAAAATAAACAAGTCGTGATATTCATGAAAAGTTTCTAAAAACAAAATGACCAAGCTTATTTTAGTGTCTATTCGATTGTCACGAAGAAGACAAGACTTACTCATTCAAGGTATAGAGGTGTATAGATTGATCTAGTGATTTAGATAATGAAATTGCCGTCAGACATTTAAATCAACGAAATCAAAATATTATCTATTTTGAGACATAACAAGGTCAGTCTAAGTTTGATGACATTATGATGGGGTGCTTCTTCATATATTTTCAAGGTTTTGTTGACGTCATGAGTTAAATGTCTGGTAGATGACCAGACTATAAAAGACGCGTGTCGACCGGTTTTCACCGAAAGGACAAACTTTTTTTTAAAGAAAATGGCATTAAAACACTTATTAGGGTTGACATTTTTGTGCTTTTTTTTGTTCTTTTGCTTGTGTTCTGGAAGTTGTCCAGACGATGACGATTCTCTTGAAAGTTGGTCGGATCCAGCTACTTGGGATTCAGGAGAGGTATTTGATGTTTATGTTTATTTAACATCTTATCGATAATTGCATTACAATTCTATTGATGTGAAATTTTATGAAGTTTAATTAAATTACAAGTGCATGCTTTAATTGCTCTAGATCTAGAATGCACCTTATCACTCTAATTAATATCATTTATGAATCTTACGAAATATAAATCTTTTATCATGCTATATAATATTGCATATAAATCAATTAGTTAAAAAAAAGAAAAAAGGGAAAAAGCATATAGTGCCGTAATTATTGTTAGCATTAGTAAATAAATGTAAAAAGATATTTTACTTCACGTGCCATAGTTTCTTTCATTTTTACAGTACATCCCGGTCGTGAATATTATATATTTAACATTTCTTTAAAACTGTTACTAAGATTTTGAAGAAAATGTTTAAATGCATGAATTGACGTTTTGTTGCGACACTCTATAGTTTAAAATGTTAAGACCCTGGGAGAAAAAAAAACAACAACGTTGATTTAATTCAAATAAAAATTCATCATTTATATGGAACTCAGATTATCATTTTTGCTATAAAAAGAACATGAGTACTATTGAAGCAGACGAAACAAGCTCAATAAAAGGGCATTTGTTTGTTATTGAGCGATTATTCTTAAAATGCTATAATGTCCTCAGCAAAGTTAAAAGAAATATAAGGCAGATTTACGTTTATACCGTCACATGACAACGAATGATGGCCGAAGATATAGAAAAAAATGGTGTGTTTATGCACATGATTACATGATTATTTGCTTTTCTGCAATCAAATGTAACAGAAGCGTATTCCAAATTATCTGAGTGAGTTATATGTAGATATATAACCCTGGAAAAACCTTTCTTTTTACCATGGAGGTCAAGTGAAATTCATTAACGCTAAGTAATGAGTGACCGTCCGGTTGTTTTATGCTTCGTTTGAAAATAAAGATAGAGAACATTTTTTTTTTAAAAAAAAAGGCCTAAGAAACCAAGGGGCATTCAAATTCAAATACGCACAAAGGACAAAACCTATACAAACATCTAGAGTTTTCGTCCCATTTTTATTAACGGATTTCCCCGTATCCCATTTACCGTTTATAGAATTGGTTTTACACGCGTCTTCCATTTGTTTGCAGGTCCCAGTTGGAGGTGACGATGTCATCGTTGATAAATCTATTTTGCTGGATACATCTCCACCGGAATTGTCGAGTATTACTGTAAAAGCCGGTGGTAAATTGGTGTGGAGTTCCGATGGTGATTACAGCGTCCGGACCCATTATATTTTGATTGAAACCAATGGTGAAATGCACATCGGTTCTGAAGATTGCAAATTCGATGCCAAGGCTCGGATCACACTTTTAGGTAATTATATTTATATTACATGTATTTTATATCCGAAGTAAAGGAAAATATGTAGTAAAACTAATCACTACAATAATCACTAAACACTGTATAAATTTGGACATCTTTTTTGTTTTATTATTTGTCTGTTTTTTTATGGTGTTTAAGGGGTAGGGGTTGTGGTTTTCTTTATTATGTAGACACTGGTAAGTTTACTGTCAAGCTCAATACATATAGATGGTATTTATTTGTATATTGTATCCTGAATCCGTATCAGAACAAGATGACTACTGAAAGAAAATTATAAACTTTTATGAACTGAACTCGACATATAGTAAAAAGCAAACAATGGAAATTTATAAAGAAACTTTTATTGAAAGTACATATGATCTTGCCATTGGAATAATATGAATACGAGAAAAACATGTAGTTACAAATGACGAATTTTGAATCATCTATTTACAGGCGAACCAGGTGATCTAGATATTCCAGGATTTGGAGAGAAATTTATTGGTGTCCAGGAAGGTGGTACGCTAGAACTTCATGGAAGAGACAAATTATCCTGGACGAAACTCACAAGGACTGCCCAGAAGATCGACAAAATGTCGGGCTTAAGATATAGACATACTGTAAGTAAACTACAAAATTAAGAACTATGTTTTGCTAAAAGTGTTTGATCTTTCACAATTGCATACTTCAGGGCGTTGACTTACCTCATGTAATTAAACTATCAGATGCTAATGGAACAAGGAATTGATGGGGCATGGTGTTCGAAGTGCAAAAATAACAGAGCAAGAAATAACATAGCCACCTGGGTCTACTTTTGATATTTTAAAATAAGTCTTTTGTAATAAATTAACGAACTAGAGCACTGTGAACGTATGAGTGTGACGTCCGTCTTTCGTATATTTCGCAACTCGTCCTTGTCACTGACTGTTCTTCTTGATATATGCCATACAGGAGTTCGTGGGGATCCATTTTTTTTCCCCTTTTTACCATATCTAAATTAATGCAATGGTATATCCTTGTCTTCATGCCTTATTCAATTCTAAGTTGTCACCCAACAACGCCATGCAAAATTTAATCGTCGAAAAAGTATCAATTAACACATAAAGTATCAATATTTATAAAAAGATTCACAAACTAACATACTTACGCGAAAATACATACAATAGTATACATAAACATTTTCTTCTTTGTAATATTTTATTCCCTTAGTGTTTACCCCCTCTTCTTTACCCCTTTGATTATCGGACTTAAATACTATTACATTGTACCTGAATTGTATGATTAGTGATACATTTTACATATTTCATTTCATTATAACAGGATGACGGCACTGTGGAAACAATGCTTGGAATGCATCTATATCACTTTAATGCGGATGGTTCAGTAGCTGGCGACTATTTTGCCTCGTTAGCGAAGAAATCTGCAAAAGCAGTAGATCGTACCGTAAAGAAACTAAAAGCCTACTATGACAGTAAGTTTGTGCTTTGTATTTCTTATAAGACCGTACTGTAAAGAAACTAAACGCATACTATGACAGTAAGTTTATGCTTTGTATTTCTTATAAGACCGTACCGTAAAAAAACTAAAAGCCTACTGTGACAGTAAGTATGTGCTTTGTATTACTTATAAGACCGTACCGTAAAGAAACTAAAAGCCTACTATGACAGTAAGTTTGTGCTTTGTATTTCTTATAAAACCGTACCGTAAAGAAACTAAAAGCCTACTGTGAGAGTAAGTATGTGCTTTGTATTACTTATAAGACCGTACCGTAAAGAAACTAAAAGCCTACTATGACAGTAAGTTTGTGTTTTGTATTTCCTATAAAACCGTACCGCAAAGAAACTAAAAGCCTACTATGGCAGTAAGTATGTGCTTTGTATTACTTATAAGACCGTACCGTAAAGAAACTAAAAGCCTACTGTGACAGTAAGTATGTGCTTTGTATTACTTATAAGACCGTACCGTAAAGAAACTAAAAGCCTACTATGACAGTAAGTTTGTGCTTTGTATTTCTTATAAAACCGTACCGTAAAGAAACTAAAAGCCTACTGTGAGAGTAAGTATGTGCTTTGTATTACTTATAAGACCGTACCGTAAAGAAACTAAAAGCCTACTATGACAGTAAGTTTGTGTTTTGTATTTCTTATAAAACCGTACCGTAAAGAAACTAAAAACCTACTATGACAGTAAGTTTGTGCTTTGTGTTTCTCATAAAACCGGAGCGTAAAGAAACTAAAAGCCTACTATGTCAGTAAGTTTGTGCGTTGTGTTATTGTATTATATCTTTTAATAAACAGATAAATTTAATGACTTCATTTTGCAGTCTTATCAAGAACTGTATATTTCCCAATTCTGGAGAACCAAATTTATTTAGATAAGCTTTCAGAAGAAAATATTGCACCCTTGGGTCAAATGTTCAAATGACTGACTACGATATGTTTTACGCAAATCTGTTGTGTGCCATTAATGTATATATACCAGTTTTTCGTCGATTTTGTGAATTAGATTGAGAGATTATTACGAATATCCTGAAAATATAGCCTCTATAATATACATCGTATCATGATTCCCTACTATCATACTCTGCAAACTCATATTTTTCATTGCATTCTGAGTCAAATTAACAATTATGGATGGTACAATAAAACAATAATCAACACGATAATAATAACATTAACTGTTCTCATTATGACCTAGTTATCATGTTTTAATTTTTGTATTAACCACCAACCTGGTAAATTAAAAAATTAAAAACATGACATTGTTATGAAAGGCACAATGACCATGAACAAATATAAATAGACAAGACAATATAAAAATATCTAGCACTGACGACAGTTTAACTGAAAATAAATGCGAGTTCACGACCGCCTACTCATATGGGATTAGTCGGATACGCGTGGGTGATAGATAAGAAAAAGAGTCCTGATTGTGTTCAAGTTTCCGTGAAAGAATCAAACAGCCTGCCAGAGGCATGTTTAGTATCCATTCTATACAAAATCAATGATATGTGTTTTAATTGAATTTACACACGACTCGTTACAATGAATTATTATACAGGTACAACCAAGAGCCATAAGTTTTATTTCATTTTGATGTTTTATCTACATTTATATCATCATAACTCCGGGACAAATGATGCCCCTGAAGTTCGGTTAATTTTATATAAATGATAATTATCTTAGTATGTTCAGGACCATTGCTAGTAAACAATTATAAAAGAAAACTGATGAATGAATAAATAAATAAATAAACGAAAAAATAGATAAATGAATGTACTAATAAATTCATAAATAGATGATAATTAAGTAAATAAATGAATAAATAAATAAATTCGTTCTCGGAGGGGAATTTTTCTTTAATTCAGATGCAATCAATACAATGTGACCTCGCCTACAGACCACCTTTTGGAGAACATCTCGCAATAAGGACAATCAAATTCAGTCTTCTTCTTTTCTTTTGGTAATTCCAGGTTAACCTTACTTCAGATACCTCCTCTCTAATTTGACTTATCCTAGCCACTCATTTGGGTATTCTTTATAGCAAGATTTCTCTACATTTCTGGTTCTGTTGCATCGCTCAAATTTTGACGCCACCATGTGATTGAGAATGTTTGTATGTTTGGTGTAAAATTAAATATAAACAACAATAAAGTATGATCGTATTTTTATGTTGTAGCTATTCCTGACGGTGACGTTATTGCAGCCGCCACCCAGAAACATATTGTTGGAAAAGCTGACATGAGTAAATTGTATGACTTTATGGGTGGAGTAACAGGAACTGATACTTTCTCAAAAGTAGGAAACGACGACGCATACACAATGATAACGAAAAAAGGTAAACAACACAATCTATCACCTGCTTGAAATAGCATCACTAGTAAAGTAACGGATAGAAATTGAAATGATAAGAAAGTTTATTGATTAGAGTTTCAACTCTTCGTATCTGGATGTGGTCAAATTATCTGAGATGTTGGCTGATAGATTTATATAGGGTACTTTTTTACGATAATTTCCCCATCTATAAAAAAAGACACCATCATGTAGTAACAACCGAATTCACCCGGTTACGGATTTACTTCAGGGTTATTAAAGACTTGCAAGAGATAATTTCAATTGTTCCACAGTTACAATTCCGGTTCAGGATAATAGACTTTAGTAATATACTGTCTACCTTTGAAAGTACAAGGGTTAAAATTCAATGCATGATAGGTGTCTCATAGAAGACAGGAGACCAAACTTATAACGTGAAACTTGATTTCAAAGACATCAAATAGTTAGATTCAACATCATTGCGACTTCATGTATACACAAGAACTATATATGTGGAACGTATCGCTCGTGGCGCATCCAGATACGGACTGTAAACGATATCCAGAATAAATTCGGAAATGGGATTTTTCTGAAAAAAAAACCAACAATCAATTACACATTCCTCTAATTGATATACAGAAATGAAAAAGGAAAACAACTCATCATTTCTAAAATTTGAAAGATGCATTTAGTAAAGAGATATCTCAGTTCATTTAAAATGTTTCTTGAGAATTAATGCGTATCAATATTTCTGTCATTAAGGTTCTCCCGAATCCACACATGAGGACCTCGATGCTTTCCATCCAGATGAACAAAGGGATTATTCGGAAGCTGCAGTCGACATGGTGGATCAGGAAAACAACGTCCGCTATTTCGTCATTTCCAGGAACGTTAAAAAACAAGAAAAGCAAAGCATGGTCGACTTCTTGGTGTTTGACGCTGATTCAACCCAGCCAATCATTGACGTTGTCGATGATGTGTCGTCCTGGGACGTAGGTGAGTAGTGTCTTGTTAAGCATTAGTGAATTGTCACTTATTGCCATGGAAACTCATAGATCTGGACGCTTTTGATCACAAAAACAAAATTTCTGGAAAGAAATCGAATTACTGAATGTTACCTCTGATGTTGCCAAACCAAAGTTAAACTTCTATTCCCAATTGATTATTGGAATAGAGCAATTTTTAATACATTTACTTATTCGTCTGGAAGGAAAATAACCCGGATTATAAGTGTCTAAATCAACGGTGATCGACATAGAACACAGATTTGTAAAAATAAGGTATCAAGGCTGTTCAAAGAAATTATCAAGGTCCTCCATCAAATTAAAAACTATTCTTTCCATTAAAAAAATGGAAAACAAGCCGTCACGATAATTCTTACAGAATTTGTAGTTCTTTTTTTTCGGTCATTCTATTTACAAGTTTTATGCCAGTTTTCACTTTAAAGAATGGAGACGAGGATAACTTCTGAGTCGTAGGCATCACACGATTCAAAAAATATTTAAGACGCCAATATCAAAAATCACATAAATCCATATTTTTCGATTTCATGTACAATGAATATGCATTCTCTGTTTTCTCTTCCCCAAGTCAGTAGATGTCAATATGCACTTGGTATAACATCACGAAAGATTTAAGCAGATAATTTACTTTATGCTTCCCTGTAATCAAACAGCAAAAAACAAAACAAACAAAAGCAAACAACAACAAAACAAAAACCAAATAAGCAAAAACGAAAACAAAAAAAACAAAAACCCACAAAAGTCAAAACAAGAATAAGCAAATACAAAAAAATATTAACCTGCAGCAAGGCAGATATTACCTGGCCCCACGAAACTTGGTATTTCCATATGTCTTTTCACTTAAGGTCCGCAATTCTAACTTTGTAGTATATGACAACCCCTAGTACTTTGAGATGTTTACATCTTTGTTTTTGTTATTTGAATCGGCAAAATGACGTGATAGTTTTTAATTCACAGGTGACGAAATATTCATTACATCTACTGATTACAACTGGGAGCAGGTAGAGGAGGCAGAGGTCATCCAGTGCGATTCATGCCAGGCAAACCAGATCAAACTAAGTGGTAAGTAGGACTATGTACTATATTTGAAATAAATTTTCTTACATTGACATTGTTAAACATTTGACCAATCTAGTTAAAGCGCAAAACACAATTGTGGATCATTGAACAAATTGCTCAAATGGAGAAAAATAACTAGGCAAGAAAATAAAAAAATCCGGAGTGAAGCCAAAAATTGTGCTATGACTTGTTGATATTTGTTTTATTGCACTGTTTTATTTTATATTTTCCAGAACGATATGGTCAAAATATATGCATATAACTTTTTAATAAAATTTTGCAAAGTGCTAATTGACCTATTCAAATTCTACGACTGAGAAATGTTTATGCACAAACTTTCTTCAAATCGTCAGTCTGCCATGATCATTACGTCGTCACAGCGTTTTAAGCTTTCACATCCCATCTTTTGTCACCCAATAACGAGCATTTAACGCATACTTGGTCCCCAATCGTTAAATATGATATATCAAATATCTACCTTTTACCTCGCGTGATGAAATAGAAAATATCATAAAAAAGACAATGTTCTCTATATATTTTATTCAGAACAATTTCATTAATACATGTAGTTGTTTTTACTACTTTTAGTACCTCTCATGTACACCCATTACGGAAATATTTATAAGAATGTGGATATGAGGGCGGAAGTAGGATTGATGACACGGAACATACGCATCGAGGGGGAGGTATCATTGGGCAATACCAACGGAGGACATGTTAAGGTTAGCTCAGTACAAGATTATCTTTCTAAATTCCTATAAGAAATAAAGAAACTTTTGTTGCTGTTGTTGTTGATGTTATTGTTGTTTAGCGTCCCACTCAAGAATCTTTCACTTATAGCAAGAAAACACGGTGTGCCGGTAAAGGGCGACAAATTTTGCCTATGCTGCTTACTGTAAATCCAGTTTTATTCGCGAGAATTTTATTTTCGCGTAATTACGCGAGAACACTTACTCGCCAAAATTAAGTTCACGTTAAATATACTGACCTGATATTAACATGCATCAAACAACACAAACTTTGAACTTAAATGCACACTCGCGAAAATATAATATCGCGAATAATTGCATGATACTCGATTCGCTAAAATGAAGTTCCGCGAAAATTTCTGGATTTACAGTATGGCACTAGAGCAGGGAGGGTTCTTTAACGTGCCAACACCTACTGTGACACTGGACCTCGGTTTATACTGTCTCATCCGAAAGACAGGGGCGGTCAACCGTATTGTATCTTGGGCTCAAACCCCAGGCCTCTGGATTGGAAGTTAAACACGCTAGCCACCAGGCCAGGGGGTAACTCTTGTTGTAAAGAGCTTATTCTATTCCAAATTTTATAACCTTAACTTCAAAGATTACTTTATATTTTGAGTCATTGTAATGATATACAATAATATATAAATGTTATGCCGAATAAATGTTGGCTTCCTTCCTCGCATGTTAGGAATCAGGTGGCATTTCCAAATAATATCTTTCTTTATAAATCCGGTGCCTTGCAGTATTTTCTCCACATGCCTCAACTCGTTCAATTTACTTTTGTCTCTTTACCTTTTTAATGCAAAACAATTAACCCAATATCACATACTCCATTATTGATTATGTTTTTTTCAGTTTCTGAAGGGATTTAAGAGTGTCCGTGTTGAGGGCGTTGAGTTGACAAAAATGGGTCAGCCACTGGTCATTGGTATGTATTGTACCGTGTATGTGAAGGTTTTTGTAAAAAAGTAATATCAGTTTGGTTTTGTTTAACGTCCCACCCAAGGGGCTTTCACTTATATTAAGACCACACCGTATGCTGGTGAAGGGCAACAATGTTAACCTAGCTTTGGTTGGTACGTATGGCCGTTGAGCATAAAGGGTTCTTGAACGTGCTGATAACTTCTTTGAAACTGTTTTACTGTCTCTTTCGAAAGATATGGCCAAACACAGAGCGGCGCGAATTCGAACACACGACCTCACAACCGGTAACTACACTAGTCCCTGAGACAGGGCGGCCACGTAATATCAGTGGTAGATTTATTTCATCACTGCACATGTGTCTTTTGTGTACCAAATACAACTAGAGGGAGTAGGATATCCGACATGACTTTATGTTTCTAACGGGAAAGTCTTGAGACTTAAAGAAAATGATTTGTAGACTCCATCAAGATGTTGATTGACATGTACTTTCCTATAATAATGTGTGATTCCCTTTTGTGCCGTGCTTGTAGACTTTACAACTATGATATTGTGACATTACATCATAGCGCGTGTGAACTGTATTTATTATAGAAATAATAGAATCACACTTCCAATGGTGGCATTGGCTTTTCCAATAGATGTGATGAAGGAGGGAATGTTTTCTTTCCTAGAGAAAAAGATTTTTTTTTATAAGTTTAGGTATGAGAGAGATATATCATTCACTATGATTTTTGCATGTTTATTGTGTAATCATTTCCTACTTTTTTGCAGGTCGTTATCCACTTCATTACCACATGTGCGAGGACTTAGATGATCCCACCTTGTATCCTGTCAGGTCCTACCTCAGGAAAAATTCTATCCATCACACCATGTTCAGATGTGTAACGATACACGGAACACATGGCGCGCAGGTAGATTAAACTTATTCACAATTTACAATATAGTTATTACTAATAAACGCCTTACATTTACTCAAGACCAGAAATGTAATGATACGTGATAATCATAGATCCTAGTTTTATCTCATTTCTACATTTATGAGACCACTGTCGCCGGCAACCTTTTATTCTCATTTTTCAGAAATGGTTACTTGTTGTATCAATATTTTCAACAAGCTCTGTTCCAATTACTACGATTTTGTTAGAACAAAACAACTTTCTAACAGAATGTTGTATCAGGGATTTGTTCAATTGTTGTACTTGTTTTACCAAGCTTTTGATATGATGCAAGTTAGATGAACGCAACCATATATTTTCCGTACTCAAAAACCAAATCTACGTAAAAGTAAACGTGAATATTCAAAAGAATTTATAATTAGGTTTCCCAGGAGAATCAGCATCTCCCCTGTGCTGGCAGCACCATTAATTTACAGCAATAGTCAAATTAGATAAATCCATACAATGATGATGTCATATCCGGTGTTCTGAAGCCAAAATGGCATCAATCAAACTATATGACAGGATATCATATTATACGGTATAGACCTTGTTGCCAGTGCGGAGCTTCCTGATGTACGTGTCAGTCAATCACATACAAATCTCTGGCTATAATGCTTGTTTGCAAGTCTCTTGGCCCTCCGAAGAACGTCACAGTAATGTGATCTCGCTCTTGGAGTACTTTACCGACCCAGTCTTTACAAACGTTGACCAATATCAATGGTTGTATCCAATGTAGTAAGTAAATACGATTCTATGAAATACACTTTCTGCCATAACACACGTATTTAACCATTCTAAAACGGCTGAATAATGGGGGTTGCAGTTGAATAAATATTTCGATAAACCACACGATGATTAACACTTCCAAACGGTATGGTTGGCTGATATGTCAAGAAAATTCCGTTATGACGGCATAAATCCACATCATTATATTTGACGTAACAATACATTGACTGGGCTGACAGTATGGCGGGACCTGAAAAAATATCCTTGGCGTTTTCAATATTTTGATTTGTTTATTGATATCGTGTTATGGTAGAAACAAATTACACAATTCATTGAGATGGATTATCATGTTGACCCACCTCTCGTTAGTTAATTTTCAAAGTCTCAAAACTCTCGCTGAAATCTGCACTTTGAATATTTGAAAATTAACTGATTAGTTAGATAAACATGATAATCAATACCAACTTGTGTAATCTCTATGTTTATCATTATATATAACTTTGTGTGTATTTTCATTATCAGTTGACAGAAAATGTCTGTTACGATACATTTGGACATGGGTTTTTCTTGGAAGACGGCGGGGAAAAGAGAACTTACTTTAACGGAAATCTTGGTTTGGGACAAAGACAATGGGCCGGGAAAATGGAGGTTCCAGTAACTGGGTCAATTCCAACAGACACGTAAGTTTTCTTGTATTTTATTTTGTTTTTGTCTTTGTTTTTTTGAAGCCCATATGAGTTATACTTCCGGAGATAAACATATCAAAACGTACATGGTTTGCATCTCTGAGACTTTCTTAAGTTTGCACCGAGGTTTTATATTTGTCCTCGGTATAACGTTATTGATGAACAGTTTTTGCAAGGTAGCTATCATTTCTAAATCACCTGTACCGAGTGTGACATACATCTATTCCTCACCTATTTTACTTGAATTTTTACTGTGGATTCGAGGTGTATAAGACCTTTTATATGGAGATCCTTAATCATTCGCCATACATTATTCCCACACTGGATATTCATTGGGCGACACTGTGCCCAGTATCAACCAAATTACGTCCTAGATCTCCTTACCAATCATTTCCATGTTTCTATGGTTGCTATACCGGTTAGCTCACTTTTGTTACGATTCTCTCATCTGTCAAAAACAAAATTTCCTTCAAGTGCTAGTAAACCGATATATTGTTCGGTGTTGATAATCAATGTCCAAAGAATATGCAAAAACTGGTGCGGGACTTTTATTTAACAAAATTGTGTTCTGTAGTTGAAATTGTTATGTACTGTAATTATTGAAAAGAAGAGAAAAATCCGGAGATAGACAGCAATAAGTAAGGAAATCATGAATATCTTAGAAGATCAGAAAATCGTCAAAATTATTTTTCAGTTTATTCATAAGAACAGTGACGTGAGTTGATAAGCCTTGCATTAGTAATTGATAAATCAACCATGTATTTTATTTTTCTAAAGGAAAGGTGGGCCAGCTTCTTTCTGGTTGACAAATCCCCTACAAACATTGACAAACAATGTCGCAGCCGGAGGCGAGGTAAGACTGCTTATATGAAATGGTTAGATAATTAAGTAAAATGACCCATCCGCACTCAAATCAAATTCTTGTTGTGATTTACCAAAGCATGATAATTAATTATGAGGTATAATAAGTACGAATAACTCGGGAATAACAGTAAAATAAAAGAATATTATTTTCTCTGCTCCTGACTTATTTTTGTCTGTATTTGATTAACAACTTTTCGTGTTATTACATATATATATATAATATTATTATTACTTATTTAATATTATTACTTTATACCCTATGGTTTAATTGATAGAAATGAAAAGTAATATAATTCATGCATTTGTAATCTGGCTTTCTCCTCCACCAATAAAAACTTGCCGCCAACAAATGACTGAAAGATGTTCGAGTGTGTATAATTTCATTTAATAATTTTAGATCCTTTATCTAATTTTCTACCTATTTAATTACAAAGAAGTCGCTAATATACATATATAATGTGTAAAGTATTTGATACAATTCGTTGATGAGATGAAATGAGACTATCTGAAGCAATCGTTCATATGCATTCTGAACTAAAATGTATCACGTAAGAGGTCTTGCCAGGGTCTATCGAAGTATTCAACCACAAGGGTGATATTTCTATCACATATGAATTGACTCATGAGGGAATATTTTCTAACACCACATGTCATCTTGAAATCATTCTAATTCCACAGATACACTCTGTTAAAACAGACCTCTCTACACTCCCCATCATGAGGAAGAATCCTATATCTTGTACACGGAGAATGATAAGTTCTAAATATTTTGATTAATTGTTTTTTTTTTCTTTGATAGGGTGTTGGGTACTGGTTTGTATATCCAGATTTACCGACAGGACCTTCAAGGGAATTAGGCTTTATGTCGTACAAGGAAGCGAGACACACCAAGATAACACAGTTTGAAAACAACGTCGCCCATTCTTACGTCAAGGTATGTTTAAGATGTTTCAACACTTCAATTCCGATGATTTGAAACGGGAATGGGTACAAGATTACCAACACTATTGAGGCCCTCTCACCAATTCAAAAATATAATATATGATTATTATATTTTGCTGTTTTGTTTTTTATCAGTTGCTTTGATTTAGAAAAATACAAATACATATTTTAGGATAGAAATGTATGTATTGAATTCTTTGGTGTGCACGTGTGTGTATAGGCATATCATCTATATAACCTGACGAGTAATGTGACGGTAAAACTAACTTTCAGATGTCATCAAACCGTGATGTTATTAACATAATCAATTATTTCTTAAACTCGCAGCAAATATCTATCACTTTAAGTTGCGGTAACATTTAATATTTTGAAACCAGGAAGACTGCAACAATGAGTTATTGTTACATGACTTTCAGTTTACCTTTTATTACGGTTTTTCTTTTCAATTTTCCTCGACACAAGGTGAACAATATATTCTCTTCATGTACCATCAATCTTGATTACAGAACTTGACATTTATTCGGATTCGAAATATGGGTGACACGACGGATGCCACGCGTGGAGCAAGAGTTACTTATCCTTCTGGAGCACCTGAACTCACCCCTGGGTGGGGTTCGTGTTACTCTATTTTTAGTTATGAGTGTACCCGCATATAACTGTTTGTAGTGTTGCCTCTCCTCTTTTTGTTTTAGCCACGATATTGTCTGTAGATAATTTATTGAATTTTGAATATGCCTTGGTACCTTCTACTCCCCCTTTTAATTTCAGGCGGGTCTGTTTGTCGATAACATTGAAGAAGACGATTTGACCGTGAAGGGATACAACCGATATAACCCGAGAGTAAATTCAACGGATCCAAAATCGGCCTTTGTATCTGCAGTGTTCAGTAGAGTAACTGGTAAATGTCATCTTCATTTAACTTGATGTCTTTAATAACTTTTTCACTTTATATGATATTCAACAATACTGAAGTCGCAAAGTTTCTGCTTATTTTTCGTGTCTTGTCGTGTTGATAGCTGTTTGTGTTGTCTCTTTTTTGTTTGGCCATGATTTCGTCTGCCTTTGGAGTTTTTATTTATTGATCCCCCCTTGGTATCTTCTACAATCAACCTTTTTAATATGTAATCTTCTTTTTTTTTTTATTATTCTTGCTGATCATGTCAAGTTAACAGTTTAAAACTAGTCAGAAATATTGGTCAATACACAACAAACCGAGGGTATTATGACTTGATTATGATATTACTTAGGTCACTTTCTATGGGATTAATACTAACATACCTTTGATGCTATTGACATCAACGTCCTCAAAATTACAAAGAAATATCAGTTTCTGAATAATGGTATCTAGGATAATCTGTAACTTGTACCTATGAGGTTTTTACGTTTAAAGTACGACTGTAGATTCAGATGTAATTCGTGATTTAAATTTTCTGCTAACACTTATAGCAGCACACTGAATATTTATAAGACTATTACATGTATATCATTGTTAAAAAAGGCTTTGTGGGAAAGCTTATAAAGTTGTTTGAATACTCTATCTTTCAAATTTCCCTCAGTCAAAATTTTCTAACAAAAAGTATCATTCTTTTCCCAAGAAATACTTTGATTTCTATGATTTAGTGTAATTCGTCTTTTTGAGGCAATATCAATGTCCTCTAAGTTTTGGGTTAGTTTATTTGTTTTTCTTACCATGGTATCCCTTCTCTTGCAATGAAAATTTAGAAAAATAATAGTTACAGTCTAACCTGCCTTAGCGACCTACTGAATTCAAGGATCACCAGTCTAAAGTGACCTAAATATATGGTTCCCAAAATAACTTTTCCTGTATAAACTACCTGAATTAAGAGACAATCTGTCATATGTGACCCTTTTTGCTCCTTCTCTTGGACGGTCTCTGCTCGACTGTATATCTGAACGGCGCAAACTGGCTACGTTCCAACGGAACGCATCGAGTACTAAACTACATCGTTGTAACCCAATGAGCTATAATTAATAAATTTGCAACAACAAAACAGATATCATTTGAAACTTGAACTGCAAATGTATAAAATTTTATGTTTATCAATATTCTGTAGTATTTAGTGAGTTTCCTTATCTTTTTAAGCATACAAGAACAGAAGGCAGAACATTTGGATGAGAGGTGCTTCGATGGTTGTAACACAGTCGTCGTGAGTATTATTACAGTCTTCTCCACATATAACGAAGTAGAAGGGATCAAGATATTTATCTCTTTTTTGCCAAGCTGGCAATAAAAAATCTACCATTTAGATTAGTTTATAACAGCTCAAGTTCGAATCTGTGGCCCTCTGCATACTGAGACTACTAGACCATTGTGCCCTATTTGTGCCCATGTAACCTTTTGTACAACCGAAGTTACAATTACTTTCCATACGTAATTATTGGAGGCATACAACCTGAGTTGTACGAGAGTAAGGCTCAATATCGCAAGATACATGACATCAGTTTAGCAATAGTATCCATAACCGTGACACAAATATATTTTGCAAAAGACCATTTGAGAGTTGCCAATGTCCGTAGCAATCGATTATTTCGAAATTCATCATATATACACAATAAACAATTTACCCGATATAGTTTGGGTTTTCAGCGTATACATGTACATGTATATACAAAGACTGGAAGTCAATTAACATTTCCTCCTTTTTCATTTGATACAGTAATGTTTTATAATATACTTTGCTGGCCAGAAATATCAGATTTTTCTATTGCTGAGCGGACCGTGTTTTTGTATTTCAGATTGTCTGACAGTGCTATTGGAATAAGCATTCTCAAGTAAGTATCTTAAGATATAGTTACATGATCTCTAAACTTCATTCTAATAACAGTGACCTTTATTGACATGTACTATTTATTTAGAAATTGACAATTGCACTTAGAAATAAAATATGTTGGCTATTTAGAAACCAAACGAAGTAAATTATCGTCTTCGTCCCAAGTGATGATACATCAGTAATATTGTGCTGTCAAGCTTTGATTCCAAAAATTTCAGAAATTTCATGTCAAAAGGATAATCATCAGTCAGGAATTATTTTAGCTTAGGGTAGTCTGCATCATAGTTTTTAATAATGAGGATAAAATAAGCTTAAAGAGACATCAAGAACTAAAACAAAACAAATCTTACAAAGTATATGGAAGTAATGATGTGTTGCTGGTTACATAGGAATTCTGCTGTCATTATTTCTTTATTTAGGGTGATTTATAGTCATCTTCTGCCTCAGTTCTTTATTCACTATAATGTTAGCATTCAAATTACCAATACTTTTAGCCTGCAAAGCATTCCTCATTGTAACTGATGACTTTCAACCAATATTATGAAAGTTAAAGATATCGAAGGGCGATCGATCTCATAGTTCCTATAAGAAATACAAAATAACGTGTTGAGTAAACATGAACCCCTGGACACCCCAGAGGTTGGATCTGGTGCCTACAAGGAATAAGCACCCCCTGTTGACTGGTCACACCCACCGAGAGGTCTATGTCTACTCTATTCACAATAGAAATGTTGTAAAAGAGAAACGCCGAATTAAAATTGCTACTTTTAGCGCAAAACACTGAACGAAAAATGGATCAATGACAAAATGTTACAAAATCTGGGAATGCCAGGTCCTGTGCCAGTCCAATGTCCAAACCAATACTGTTTTTCCTTCGGAGGTCCAAAATTGAACTGTGGTGAAGCTCATTTCAGTATGTATGGTCTTTACTTCTAGGGAAACCGGAAGTGTGCGTGTAATCCAAAACTCAGTTGTTATAGGAGATTCGGATAATATGGGAGAACCGGAAATGACGATGTTATCTGATAAAAGCATTGTTGAGTGGCCAAGGTCTTTACCTGGAGATATGTAAGTACAAGTATACTAATATTATCTATAATATTGATATTTACATTTACGCTTTTTTATTTGATGCCATCGCAATACTGGATACCGTCTTCACTCTTCAGTAAAACCTAGAAAAATGCACTATAAATTCACGAAATAAAACAAATTTTCTGCCAATATTGGTAATCAATTCTTGTCCCTTGTACTGATTTTCAGTATAAACATTAGAATCTTAAATTCAGTCGTAAAACTAATTTCAACCAATGTACATGTATTTTATTAGCGTTGCTTTTGGATATGCTTTCAATTACTCATAGCCGATATTTTTGTAGAAATAAATAATGCGACACTCTATTTTCACAAATTTTCGGCCCCCTGGCCTTTATCAGATAAAGATATCTAGCAGATAAAATGCAAGAAACCCCTTGAAATTAAATGAAATGGGTTGGACATACAATGAAACGGAAATACTGTTCATTATTGTATTAGTTGGTTCTTTATAGTGTTGTTTAACGTCACTCAAGAATCTTTCTTTTATCTTGTGACGTCATAATATGCTAGAAAAAGGCTATTAATTTGGCCTATGTTCGGAACTTAGGGGTCGTTGTGCAGTGAGTGTTCTTTAAAATGCTGATACCTACTGTGGCAGAGGACGTCGGTTTTGACTGTCTCAGTATTGAGTTTCTGCTTGATCCATAATCCATGTATTTCAATGTAAATATATTTAGCTCACCTCACGATATGAATGGAAGCGTATGTTATCGAACCTTCACCATTTTCCCCCAATGCTCCAAAACTTACAGGTTTTACTACCATAGCTAAAATGGTACAACATACCCATTTGATGTAAAGTGGATTGTGATTTTATATACAAACCATGACCCATTATTCCAGCTTGAGATTACCTATCAAATAGATTTTATACCTGTATGAGGAAAACCTATCAAGGTTAGATTGACAATGTTTTATTACTGTATGTTTGTAATTGTTTTCTTTGTCAGTAAATCACAGAAGGGAATACAGATTGCTAAGGGGCCGATGTTTGTGGAGAACACATGGCTAGATGGATTTCAGCCAAATGACAAATACACATCGGGTGCCTTTGGATTCAAGTGTATGAATACGATGAAGTTCCATGTAAATACAATTGCTAATGTCAAGTTTGGATTTGAGGATTCGGTAAGTATTTACTGCTACCCACATTACAGGTGTTAATGTTAATTGTTATTCAGCTTTTAGTAAGCCATCAGGATAGTCAAACTTTCAACGACTTAGTAATATTCCGTACAAAGACGATAAAGCAGAAAGTATAACTTGATTCAATATGAGTTTTTCGTTCATGTTTATACCATGTTATCAAATGATATCTGTTCACGAAAGCATGGAAAATAGAGAGTATGGAAAAAAGTGCTTTACTATAGTTTTATAGATGATGTATGATAAAATGAAAGAAAAAGTAATTAAGACGATAAAAATTAAAGTTTTACCGATAATGTTAATAAGGCTGATGATGATGCAATCACATTAACAATAATAACAACATGAAAAACAACAGCAACGAGGGAAATGGTAATAATAATGAAAATGATAATGATACATGTAATAATAATAATTATAATAATAGTAATAATAATATTACATTGCAACATTTCCTTTCAGGAAACAACAGGAAGTAGAATAGAGAATAACTGGTGTAATGACGAGAACATCCATCACTTTATTGACTTGGACAGCAGCTTCACAGATCTGTCAGGACAGGAGATGGTCGTGGTCAGACAAAACCCATTCTACGCTACATCTGCATGTAAATTGAGAAACCATTGGGACATGCTGTACTGCCCCAATCATTTTGGAACTGTAAGTAGATAACGGTTAAAGGTGTTGATATTTCCCATTACCTTGATACACTTATAAGATTATCGACTGGTTTAAACAATTATTCTAGAACAAATAAATCGATATATATTTAATTGATAACATTCATCAATTGGTCTATCTATCGACTAGACTAATAAATTTGTGTTCACATGTGAACATTAATATAGCGTTGTGAGATAATATATATATTACTCCTAGCTGTTTTATTCTGAGGATGTACATGTACATGATTACATTTTCATTTTGTTCTGTATTTCCAATAATTCAAAGACGGTCACGTGTTCTACATTTCAATTAAAATTGTACTGTAAACTGGATGCTTTACCCCATTGCACTGTTATGACGTTTTTGTTACGTCGTTCAACGTTTTTGCCAATCAAAAGATAAAGTATTTATTCACTACCGTCTACTCCCACCTGTGAAAGAAAAGGCAAGTCACAAATTGATCACTAGTTATAGTAAATTTCAAGATTTCTGTAATAATAAGTAATTGAAAGTCAAAGTTAAATGTAATAAAACAATCACTGCACTATCATTAGTTCGATATGAGAATTTATGAAGTACAAAAAGCAAGATCAATCTCGGTCTTCGGCCTTGGTCGATATTGTTTTTGTACTCCATGAATTCTCATATCAAGCAAATAAAGGAGCAACAATTGTATAATATCGGTAAATATAATCAGGTACATATATTTAGGTAATATAGTTTATAGGATCTAATTATATATACTTTTTACGATAAGCTATCAAATAACAACTTTGATATGTATAAATCATTTCATGTAATTTGGATTTAAGGTCAGATTTACTGGATCAGAAAAGAGAGACATGGCCGTAATGAGGACAGACACTCCCCATGCTACGACAGTTACACACATAGAAAACAAGATGCGCTTCCATGCTATTGTTGGAGGAAGTCATAGATATCTGGCCTACGTCGACGAAGGGTCAGTTCCAGACAGAATGGAGATCATGTTGGAAGATGATATGAAGTATGTAAAAATATTCTCTGTCGCTTAGAATAATGTCTTAAAATGTCCTTTCTTTCCATAATAACAAAGTCATTTTACGTCAATCTCGGAATATAATAGAAAAGACAAAATTGGCATTGATACAGTGTCCATAGATTTCCAAATGCATACACAAGAACGCTTATCTTTTTATGATAACTTAATGAAATAGATATAATTGATCCTCCCCAATGTCATGTATGTAAGTTGTTTTAAAGAAGCTATAGAAAACAGGTTAAGATATAGTTGAATAATTTATATACCATGTGTGACAAAAGTGTAAATTTGAATACATGTAGATCACTGGTTGACTGGTTAAACAATGAATTTGGAATAAGAGCGATAGGTTTTTTAATATGCATATATGGGTATTTAAAAAAAAAGAATTTGAAATGTTATATTCTCTGGGAAAAAAGTGTTAGAATCACAATCTTATGAGGGAAATACTTCATATGGATAAAATCTTTCCCTCACTTTTGATTACCAGTGAAAAGATAACTCAGCCTTGTATATGTACTAAGTATGGACAACTCACACGTTCTATGGCGTCATTGGTGCACTATTAAGTTGAAAATACTTCACTAAGACTAAATAAGAAATATGTTGTTATTTAAATATTGCAAAGGCTTTAAGCTTTTTGGGAATATAAATCACACATTACCTTACGCTGTGCACAGGGAAAGTCTCTTACTTCTCCTAATTTCTTAACTCAGCGAAACCTCCTTCGTGCAGTCATATTCTTTCCAGACATCTTTAAGATTTCTTTATCAACAAAATTCGATAATCTAAGATTTCATTATTTAAAATAGGTTTGAAGTAATCACGGTATATTTATTTCACAGCGTTGACACTGTCGTAATAGGAGTTTGTGTTCCAAGAGACGCTACCTTCAGTGCTTTTTACAAAGCTGACGAAAAGATGGTAGCCACCGAAGAAGTCAACTCGTTGGGAAAAGTTGATAACGACAATGATGGAGGAAAATACTACTTTGATTCAACAGTAGGGTGAGTACACGTTTAAACGAGGCCATTTTTCGAAGAAATTTACCCCACAGCTAATGTTCTGACGTAGACTTCATAGACTACCAAAACACGGAAGTATTTTATGTGTTTCTGGTTTAGATGTAGTGTTTGCCAACAATCTTACACGCCGTCCATTTGGAAGTGGTGAAGGTGAAAACAATATTTCAATAAGTAAAAATGAAAAGACAAGTATCAGTGACTACTGTAAATCCAGAAATTTTCGCGGAACTCTATTTTGGCGAGATGATAGCTTTGCAAATATTCGCGACACTAAATTTTCGCGTATATGTATGTTAAGTATTATAGTTCATGTTGTATGGTGTATATCAATGTCTGGTTATATATTAAGCGAGAACTTTATTTTAGCGAGTAAGTGATCTCGGGTATTTACGCGAAAATAAAATTCTCGCGAATAAAACTGGATTTACAGTAATTCATTGCACAAGACCATTTAAGTGATACTGATTTAAGCGTAAGTCGAGGATTCACTCTCAACCAATTTTATTTCCCTTTGATCGTTTGCTCACGATGAGTGTGACTGAACAACGTTCTCCTTGGCACCTGGTCCCATCTCTGGGTTTTCCAGGGGTCCTGTGTTGGTTCAATAATTTCAATTCTTTCAAAGCTAAGGGAGGTAATATAAGGGCTACAAAATGAGTTTGTCAATTAATTGTGTTCTCATTACTTCCAACATAATATGCAATTAAAAATATTATTGCGCTATTGAATAAATTCTCGTATCACTGTTTTCCAGAGTATTGTTCTTTAAACTCATGTCTGAGTCTGAAAGGGATGGATGCAAAAATGGTGTATGTAGCAGATTCAGAATTGATCTTACCGATGGAGATCTGTCGGACAGCGATTGTTCACAGAGGTTCCTGAACGTTGACGAGTATCTGAGTTCTTCATCGGTAAGTTGTCTCTCTTCGTTTTGACATTTTTCTTCTTAATTATAGTGCTTAGTAAGAGTTCGAAAGGGAATCAAGTACATGTACATACTTTTATGTGTTTCGTGCTGTGCTTACGGCGCTAATTTAAGTGGGTTAGTTGTTTGTATTTTTGTTTAATGCCTCACTCAAGAATCTTTCACTTATATGGAGACGTCACCGTGTGCTAGTGAAGAGTGACAAGTTTGTTCTATCCTCGGTAATTATGGCTGTCGAGCAGGGAGGGTTGACGTTTACTTAGATTCGAACCCCGGTCCTCACGATCAGAAGTCGAACACGTTAACCACTAGACCACGGCGGCCCCGCCATTTCAAGCACAGCGTGAGATTAAGCCTATTATTTCGACATCAGGCATCTTTGTATTTCTCTAATATAATAGAGTACTATGATGTATACTAGAGCTTGTTTTATTTAAACATTGTTATGTGATTACCTTCATCTTATGTAAAATACCTATGATATAACATTTAATTATCCTTTGTGCTAGTTTAATATTTCACTAAGAAACCCGACCCCCTGTAAAGTGTTCAAATAAGAGTACACTAATGTATGTACTCATAGTGTTCACATACATTTCGTTATGCTGTAGTTGTATTGATGTTTCACGCCTAGGTCATTTTGTATCTCACATTGGGAAGGCATCAGCACGATGCAGGCTTCAGATATGTGACCTTTGCTAAATATGTTATCCTATACAGCAAATAACAATTACTGTGACGTAAGACATTGGTTTTTACAGTCTCGTCATAAGGAAAGAGAAAATCCGATCAAACCGTGCTTTCAAAGAGACTTGAACGTTGGATATTCTGGGTCATAGAAAATCACTCTGATGCGGAAGAGGGGAATATAAAAATCATTAATAGTTCGAAAAAAATCAATAATTTAAAATAAAGCGGTTGAACAGTAGAAAGAGACACAACTATTAAATGCATTTTATGTAGCAATATTTCTGTTTGTTATTCTAGGGTACTCCTGTAACAGATGACTCTGTGCTGGCTGCAGATGATTCTCAACCTCCACAGGTACGTGTATACTTCTTTTAACTCTGTCTAGTAAGACACCCATGATAACACTCTTAAGCAGGATATAGAAAAGCGTTGCTACTAAGATACCTTACAAGCCGACTCTAACCAGTCTGGTACATGAGTGCACATCTTAATTTAAGTTTACGAGTAGCCTAGTGTATCAGGTAAACTTGATTTCTTGAGTTTTTATATCTCAGATGATCCCATATGCCAGGACATGTTCTACGTTTGAACATTTTTATACAGAGACAAACTACTCACTGAAAAGGTGTTACAAAGGACATATCACGTTTAATGTCAACATTTTACAAAAATATACTACCTTCTTCATTTACGTAAGAAAATGCATCGTTATCCAATATATAATTGCTGATGTTTTATTAAAACTTTAATAATGGTGCCATTCGTTAAACATTTCTTTGCTTCTGTTGCCCTTCTAAAACTTAAACAATTCTTTTTCCCATTGCTTCACCACAATATTTTTTAATGTGTTACAATCCACACTGTTTGATATGTGAAACATATTTGAAAATCATGTAAAAATGATTTTATTATTAAAAAATAAAACAGTATATGTATTTTTTTCAGAACTGGGGAGCTGGTTCTACTTATCCACAGGAGGAGTAATTTCCGGTCCATTGTAGCCATATCAGTCGAACCCATACCTTTACTTATTGTATATACATGTATTTATATAATAAAGCCAGTTACCATTAAAAGGATATTTGCTTATTAATAGTACTGTGTTAGGGGTCGAAGTCACTGAATAAGGAACAAAAGTTGCTTACCCTTCTGGAGCACCTGAACTCACCCTTGGTTTTTTGATGGGGTTCGTGTTAATCTTTCTTTTCTTTTGTTTTTGGTTTTACGCGTCTTGTGTGTTTATTGCTGTTTGTGTTATTGTCTTTTTTTGTTTAAGCCATGGTTTTGTCTGTTTTTGGATTTTTTCCGTTTTGATTGCCCCTTAGATATCTTCGACTATCACCTTTTTTGATACACTTATACTATTAAATAGAGATTCATTTCGACACAAATTACTTTTAGTTTAAAAATTCTGCTTGTATTATGGTTTTCTGTCAGAAGTAATGGGAAAGAAACTTAGTTTTCATTGTATTTGAATACGTGCTTAAAGGATTTTGTCATAATTTGAATAAAATTCTTTAAATAAGCGCAAAACGTTACAAAATATATGCAAAAAGCGAATGCAGAAATAGACATGACTAACCCTGATTGTTCCTTATTTAAGTGAATCGTGTGGAAGTTGCGTCTCATCCGAACGCCTTGTAATCTGCCAGTCTGACACAAAATCTTTAACATAGGCTGTAATCATATCCTCTAAAATATGAGGGACAGGGCTTTGAAATAGCGCACGAACATTCCATGTGACCTGAGTGTTAGACTTCTGACTTAGTAATCTTGACTTTATATTTTGTTCTACTTTCTAAAAGGTATAAGATTATACATTTATTGCCCTGGTTGGAGGGAGATATGAAGATTTGTTTACCCAAGGCAAATCAGAAACTACGAATTTAACATAGGCTGTAATCATGTCCTCTAAAATATGAGGGACAGGGCTTTGAAATAGCGCACGAACATTCC
>JACSZP010018611.1:0-21668 GCA_016161895.1 Pinna nobilis
GGACCTCGGTTTTTACTGTCTCATCCGAAAGACAGGGACGGCCAACTCTTGATTAGGTAAACGGAGGTATCTAACGGATGCAGTCTAAAAATCAAGCAAGCACGCAGAGAATTATCAGTACAAAGGAAATTAATAAATAAATGAATGATCAAGATTGAATAACAACCACACAGAGTTGTTCAGTTGTGACTACCTTGGTTTTTCTTTAGGAATCTGAAAAAATGACTAAAGTTTTACTACTAAATTACAGTGATTTAAATCTACTAAATTAGTGGTAGTAAATACTACTAAAATACTATATAATGTATTAAATAAATATGTAATAAAGCAAATAAATTTTTTTAAAAATTTAAAAAAAAAAGGATTGTAATATCATTTTTTAGAAATAAATTTTGTTTTGATAATACCGTTTGCTGATTTTCAATTTTTGGCAAAATTAAAAGGGTGCAATTAATTTCGTAGAAAGCTAAAAAGGTATATCCCTGATTATTCTAAAGACGAAATAGAGGAAGATATAGTCGGATTTTCGAATTGTTTTATTTACCTAGTTTTACAATTATTAGTTACTTGTTTTAGGGGGAAAATAATGTTACTGCATACTGATGAAGACAAGAGGAAAATGAAGGAAAATTAAAAAAGGAAATCAAAATGGTTATTCTGAGATATTTCTTACGACAAGATGTTGCTGTAATGTTTGATTATTGTGGTGACCTATTTTCGTTTAAGGAGAACTGTGAAAAGTTCATACTTAACCAGATACCAAAGTTATCATTTTGTCGAGAACATCTATATATCTACATATATTACACATTTATTCAATATTCTAGAATATTTTTTGTTTATATTACGCCTATTTATTGCAAACGAAGCCCTTTTCCTTAAAACGTGGGACAACGCCTAACAAAGAAACATACTTTTTTTAATGTAATCAAATTCGTGGAGTAATTTTACTCTCTAAATTAAACTTTCGTAATACTACTCGGGGTTACTGCAAGATAACCTCTTGCTATTTTTAAAAAGTAATTACACATCTTTCTGACATAGATCTAGAGTCAATATCGAAACGACTTTAATAAAAGAATACACTGTAATACTCTAATTGTAAACTTTTATTATTGACAAATAGTCCCCCTAAAGTGAATTGTAAATGAAAGACCATGATGCCAATCTCGAAAACTTTGGGAGTCTTGATAAAGTTAGTGTTATAGTAATATTGTAAGCAGTGTAAAATGAGGGTAAATATATCATTTTCAGTGGCTGTCATTCATGATGAAATATCAATTCAGCAAATTTGGTACCGAAAAGCTGATCGAGCCAGAGGGATAAATCTGCATGGTTGCAATAGACAAATTAGGCTCCTTCAACAGTTCAATTGGACACCAGTGAGCGAATTGTTAGAGTATTGCGCTTTAAACCATTCAGTCTCTCATTTCTCGTCAGCGCGGGTTCGAACCCCACTGGAACCTAACTTTATTATTTGAGAAAGTTTGCCAGTTTACTCACGGACGCCCGGTGATATCTTCCTGGGTACATTTGTACCCGGGTTCTCCACTCAGTCTATAAAAACTGATTGCAGCCCTATGACTAAGTGCAGCGCAAAGCAGATAACAAACAAGCAACAAACAAAAGCAACGGTTCAGTTAACCCTTTCACCTAAAAGTATCAAAATGGTATGCTTTTTGCTATTGACTAAGATCGACCAATCTATTACGGTCTGTAGTGGCGAGAGGGTTAAGTTGGATTGGCGGTACACAGTGACCGGGTGTCCTCTCCTATAAATATATAGTGGACGCCAGCCTGCCAAGTGACAAAGATTTTGACAAATTTCACATATTTCAAATAAGTCAAAATCAGATAAATCGATAAGCACTACGTGAGATAGACACGCACCATACAGCTGTTTGATGAACAAAGGTGATCAGAACTGTCAGAGATCGTCTATCTTGAAATCTATATCGCTGTCATCGTCATTTATTAAAGTAAAACTGGTGTAAGTGGTGACCTCCTCTTGCTTGGTTGGGATAATTTCAAACTAAAGGGAATGAATCATCCGGCTGTCCATTTGTATTTTAGTTCAACCACCCTGTCCCTTCGTACTATAGGTCAGCGTTCCAGTATCATCATAGCAAAGAGTAAAGCGCGCCTCTGATTCATTGTCATGGGAAAAATCCCAGGAAGACATAAAAGCGAATGCGTCAAATCTAAGTTAAGTACACACCCCTCTTGATCTTTTGGGAAAAGAAAGCAACAATGATAACATAAGAATTGAAACTGCTGAAATATATTTGAAAAAGTGAAATACTAATCATTATTAAAAGCAGGTTCTTACATGCGAGCACGGGAAACATTGAAAGTGTTCTCTCTTTGCAAGCCAAATGCATAGACATCATAGATACTACAATTATTTCGTCCACCAATTTTAAGTACGCAACTTTCAGCATTGATGCATTCGACTAAAGACCCTGGTTGTTTAGGACAACATCTGAACAACTCAAGTAATGATTGCATCTTGAAAGCAGCGAGCGAGGGTATTATTTAATAAGGATGATTATAAGTATTCCATTTGTAAATCTTATTTTTCCTTTGTACATGTATATTGCTTTAAGCTCTTAAGCTTTATTTTCCTTTATAATTATGTTTGCAGACCAAAGACAGAGCAAGACACACAAAATCTAGATATAAGCGTCCACAAATATTGCGACCAACTTCCGTTGATGATAAAGCACATCAAAATACTCATACTGTCAACAGACAGACCAACGCTTCTTAACACAAATAGACACAAGGTTTAATCATCAATACTTAATTTAAAAATCCTTTTGTCGACAATTTAATTCTTGTTTTCCGAAAGAATTATTCTTCTGTTTGGTACAATACTTAAAGTAAATACACTAACCGATGTATAATACAAAGTGAAAACAAAAGTTGTGGTCACTTCAAAACCCCTTTAAACGTTTAATGTTACAACCCCGACCACACCCGAACAAAAGATGTCAAAAAATTAATGATGAAAATTGAAACTGTAAACATACTAAGCACCGGCCTTTATATTGTCTTCCTAAATACGACTAGGAAGCCCGCCTCGAGGCCTTTGAAACCTACCTCCTCTGTCGTATCGAGAAAACAAACAAAATTTGATCGGAACCATGAGCTAAATGGCTGGGTAAATAGTAATAAACTAGAATCAAATGTTGATTCTTTGCCTTAACAAATTAAAAGGAGCGAAAGTGCTTTTTGATTGAACTGAATGTAACGTAGCCAAAGTACAAACAAACGGGTAATTCCTAAACAAATAAAATGGCGACCCTTTCCCTCAAAATGACAAATTGCTTGTTCTTAAATAAATCGTTTCTTGTTTGTTCGGGACGTGTCCAAGAAGCAGACGACAGGTTCGTGTTCTTTTTTCTGTGTGAATAATAGCATTTTGACTAAAATAACTGTAAAGTTTATCGGAACTGACAAAATCCTTTCCATTGATAAGAAACTAGAGTGACTTTTCCATCGACCCTTTTAGATCAACACAAATATTTATTTTTAGCCCGCACATTAATATCACCCTTCGACAGCCTCACTTTCGAATGTTATCAGACCCCAGGAGGTATCGGGATAAAACTTGACATCGTGTAAATATAAAACAACGACACGGGCTGGAGAGAAAAGAGCCGGATCGATTTGAAACGGACATGATAGATTACTTAGAAGTTGTGTTTTAACATGCTTTAAGTAAAGTTCTAAATGAAATATTGGATTATCTACTGACACTTGTTTACACAAAATCTTCGAGTACGGCCTTGGTTTTATAACATTCAGATAAAAATACCATGGGTCGCTATATACTTTAGCTATGAAATCTTTACGTAAAAGGAAAGGAATAGATAAAATTGGACAACTTCCATTTTGCATCGTTTTTCTTAACTTTGGAAAGATTCGGTTTTGTTTTGAGTGGAAAACATTGCTTCCACGTCATTTATTGAATACCGCTTCAGTTTAAGCATCAGTTGTAATTGTGTTTGAATGATGTAAATGTTTGCAATATCTAGTTTCTTGTTGTTTTGTTTTGTTTTACGTAACACTCGATAATCCTTCAGTCATATGATGGCAGACTGAATTTATTGGTGGGGAAAAGAAGCCGGTTAGATATGTACCTGGGGAAAAACAACCGTCCCTTTGCTTGTAAACCAGCAAATTCTCTCACATAACCAACTTATGTTCCAGTGGAGTTGGGTGCTGACAAGAGGTGAGAGGCTGAATGGTTTGAATAAAGAAGAATATGCGCTTTTAATATCAAATCGATGTTTTAAATCTGGTTCGTAAAATCAAAAAGGATAATTAGGAGGAAGAACCAAGAGAAACCTGACCACCAATGCATATTATTCAACAAGTGTTCAAATCATAATTCTTATGTGCACCTAGCATCAAGCAGAATATTCACCTCCACGTCATACGAAAGAGGCAAATAATTACACGCTATTTCATGAAATATCAGGTAAAGTATCCATATATCACAAGGGCATTTTGAAATGTCCATATTTGTAATGTCATTAATAAAGAAATATCAGGATATCGGAGTTAATGATTTAAGGAAACGAAGTACGTGACATAGCATATATGAGAGTTTAGAGATCCGGGCTTACAATACATAGAATCATAGTTTCAATTCAGCAAAAACCACAAGGAGCCTAAAACCTGGTCAATCGATGGCAGAAACGTCCTTCCTATAAAATATTTGGGAATAATTTGATTCTACTCCCGGCACGAACAACGAATGAATCCTTTTTAATTTTGTAGTGTCGAGAAAATGGAATGCACGGATAATTTCCCTAGCAATTTGATTATCAAATCATACTTGATGAACTTCTGTTAGTAATTTCGATGCATTTATCTATTGAAATAAATCCCACAAATTATGCATTTGCATAAATTGGAGCAGATTATTGGGCTTGCACAAAACCGTATTTGGCATATGGTAGGTATATAATTACATCTATAAAAACCTTCCTCGTCATCTTCTGTGATAAGTTATAATTATACGTCAAAAAAAAGTCGAGAACCTTGGCATCAATTAAGATATACTTGTATATTTTCTTGGTAGATCCCACGTTTAGATATGAAGAAGAGTAGACAACCCCGGTTATTCGCCTACAGAGGTATTGTCATCAGTATTTGGGATTCTAAGATTCATATGTTTCACATGAATTATTTTCATAGCATATTATGCAAAACTGAGCCTTAACACATAAAAAGCAGAGGCACACTGTCTACCGTAGAAGAAAAATATGAACAGAAAACGTTAAAAGAACATGCAGGAGGAACATCGTATAGTAGATAGGTAGATGAACAAATAGATAAATAAATTCATAAGTTTGTACGTCTAAAAAAAAAAAAAAAATAAAGTCAAATAGAAAATTGAAAAAAATTCAAATGCAAATAATGAAAATAAAACGAATTGTTAAACCCGTATTTCCTCTAAGTTGGATACATATAGAATATTTATGTGTAATATATATTTGTAAATTTAAATTTCTTTTTGGTTTCTATTTGTATGAATATTTGATACACACGATCTTGCCTTACATATTGATATTCGAGACACTACAGGGACAACAATACCAGACGTATATCTCCACATCAACAATGTTGTATTGAAAATCAGAACTTGATTGACAGCCCTGAGAGATAAGTAATTATACACGTATAGATTTCTGATCGATGATAGTAACGCTTTGGTACGACCATTGTGACGTCACCTTGATAATGCGACGGTAGTACAACAAGGGTAGCCCATGGAACATATATATGCAGTCCTGGGTCAGTCATTTTGTCGGTATATTACAATGTAAGGTATTCATGACGATAGTACAGGTACTCCTCACGTATCAATCAGGTACCGCTATGACGGACTCAGGTTTGCAAGGTATCAATACCATGCACAGGTAATATCAACAACATTAATTGAACTTAACTTCTTAAAAAATCTAAAGCTTCCTTAAAATGGAAGATCAATTGCAACGAAAACGTTTGGGCATAAGTAAAATTGTTTAAACTACTGGTGCGGTAAAGTCTCCTTTGAAAAAGGGATGTGATAATTAGAGTATTCATGAGCTAGAGGATTACGTGGGTTTTGCGACTGAAATTAAAATACACATCCACGTTTTCAGACCATTCTTAACCGGAGAGTTGATACACTTCTTAGCCTCTTAATTGCACCTTTCAATAGAGTAATAAACAAGTCACCGGGGACGGTATTTGTAAAATGAAACGGATTACACTTGCGAATCGAAAGTTATAAGCATATATTTCACAAAAACTCTGATATCAAAGGGCTACTTAATAATTCTCTATTTCCATCATTACCAGCCAGAGAGTCGAAGCACAAAACACCTCTTGGGATTTGTACTACATATAGACTTTTTACAGAGTAAATTGAAAAAGCCAAAAACTTTTCATTTTTGTTCGTTTACCCAGGTACAGGCACGTGTTAGCCATCGATAATTACCTGTCTATTGAAAGATATACAAAATCCCAGCATTTCTTACAAACGCAAAAAATTGTGTAATTTCCCAATGAAAAGTCGGATTAAATCTTCATGATTGATTTCTCGACCCTGCAAAATGTTTGTTGTATTTTACATATTTTCAATGGAACGCCATGTTTTTAATTCCCTTCCACTGCATGTGTGGTATTTTTGTAAACACTTTAATTCCTCATTTTTCCTATGGCATGATTCTATGAATAGAGACCAATCACTGCATACTATTTTAAAGTTTTTGAAGTTTTCCTTGGGCGGTGAAGCAAAATTTCATTGGATACAACCATGCAACCGTAGAAGAAGGACGCGGACAAGATTATGACGTAAGAGAACATAAAGTATGACGTAAGAGGTTCAAATGCTTGCTAAGTCACCAACAGGCACAATAATTGAAACTGGCAGGTGCCTGATTTTAATTCTGGTATTCCAACACGTTTCTATGAACATTTTGTTAGTCTTTAAATTAGAAGAATGTTCTCAATTTTCCACTTAAGTACCCGTAACTGAAAATCTATTGATTTACTCAACACAAGTTTCATTTTGTAATATCCATGATAGAACACCGAACCCGACACGAGTAATATTCATACATTTTTTTTCTTCTGTTTTGATAATGTTAATGACAATGACATAACATTACTTTTGTTATGTAAAACAATAAAACATTTTCTATAATTTCCCTTTTAAAAGCTTCCACAGTCGAATCTAGCATGGCTTACCATTCATGTCTTTCTAATTACCATGCATGTAATGCCTCTGCATTAGAGTATCTCGTAAATCAATTTTGATGGCGACAAAAATCCGTGTGTGGTGAAATCGAATGGTAAGCGATCTCAGCTCTCCATCCCAATAATTTAATACTCAAACGTAATCAATAACACCCATTTAAATTTAAAACAATAGGAAATAAACCAGGGACGAATAAAATGCAAAAGCTATTTCCTTTGATTATTATAGAAATTTGCACTTCTTTACAAATCTTTTTAAATTCGGAGAAAAATCTTACTGTGTAGGGTAACAATTATATAGGGCAAGAGCCTATATATAAATATCCGGGCATTGTCGCCAAGATCCTGAAATACTTAGAAACCCGTCCGGTCTTAGTTGACTTACTTCTCTGTACGTCGACATCTCGACGGAACTTGCCAGTTTCCGCTTTTCTCAATAGTCGCTTATTAATGGCAAATTGTTTCATCATTTCAGACTGGACAAGAAAACACAAACAGTGATCTGAGTCATCGACCGATTGGGGAGTGTACCTGCTCTGTGTTCCTGCAATACAGATACACCCAAACACAAAGCATACTGAAAAGGGGTGAAGTAAAAGATACCAAGGGGCATTCCAAATTCAATAAACCAATGTCAGACAACACTGTGGTCAAAACAAAAGGGAGACAACACTACAAACAAATACACATAAATACACTTATAACTAAAGATAGAGTAGCACGAACCCTACTCAAATTCGGAGGTGAGTTCAGGTGCCCCGGAAGGGTAAGCAACTCCTGTTCCACGTGTGGCACCCGTTGGGTCACCTATATTTCAAATCCGAGAAAATGTCAAGTTCGGTAATAGTCATGAACGGCAAAAGAGTAAAAGAAGTCTATTGTCCAATATATGGATATCGTTCATCTGTGAGGTCATATCTAATAAATCAAATAGATAAATAATTGTTTTTGATTGTTTTCTTCTCTGTTTGAATCCCCACTCTAGAATTCACTTATTATGACACGTCACCGAATGTCAGTATGTGTCTTCAAGCTTTGATCCATCACTAGCACCCACTGCTGGGTCACTGAGCAACGATGGCTTTTTAGTGTACATAAAAGCATAATTTGAAAGCATGATGACCAGTTATGAACTCCAGGTAATCTTACGTTTGCTACATGCATGTACTATATCGCCGAAGTAAGATTTCTAACGACTGAGATCAAAGCCCGGATCACTCGCGCATGAGGCGAATCGACCCTACATACATCCCGGCCATATATTGAGTAAACAAAAAATCAAGATTTGATGAGGAAATGAAATTTTCTCAGGCTTTAGGAGGTAAGAAAGTTTTTGATTATGTATATATTATTTTTTACTTTAATTACAATATGTTCTTTTACTTATATGTGGATAAAAGGTATGATAAACCGACTGATGCATTTTCGTCAGAATCTGATAGAAGTAAAGACGAAAGGAAATATGAATTTTTAGTATGACCGATGATCATTCTCTTTAAAACAAAGCAATAATCCCGTACAATCTTCAGTTACAGGCTTTTTGAGAGTCACTCGTTGAATATCCGGTATTTTCGTCGAATTCCGTAAGTACTCCGCTTTCCGGTTCTTACAATAATCACCAGTTGTGTATTAATTTCCTTGGTGTTATGTACTTTTCAAGTAATCTAAAAACGCATAAATCAACGAACGAATGTGTTGTTCTCAGCAATTTCCATCTATTTAGAGATAAAGATCGTACATAATTCTCGGATACCTGTGTTGTAAAGAATGGAGTATTCACCTCAGAACGGAAGTTTAAACACACATAATGTCCGACAAAACGCGAAAATCGACGTCAGAATGGTTATAATCTACAGAATCGACTTCTTTCCAATTCTATTTCCGATTCCGTATTTTTAAGATAATCGTAAGTACAAAAATGCATCTGCAAATCAAAGGAAAGATCCATAGTTCTACAAATACAGTGAACGGTTAATGACTTTTCATATGATGGAGACTCGATATGGGTACGTCATACTTGTCTGAAAGTTCTAGCTAGCAAAGCTGCCTTTTGAAATGAATAAATGTGTACATGAGAATATAAAACAATAAAATCCATGAAATACATGATAAGCTATAATAAACCATTTTCTGGAAGTGGTAGCGGTTTCTTTCTTTTCGGGGAACATTCACGCGACTCATACACCATTGAAGTATTGCTTCACACGACACCTGGTGTCTTCGAGTGATATAGAAGCGTCCATTTTGTTTTTGGTGTGTGCGTGTCTGGTGGTGGTGATGTTGGTGGGATTCTCGGCTACAAAATGTACACGTGTAAAAAGACAACAGGCTAACCGGAAGTAAACTAGATCAGTGTTTCACCTTAAAAGAACTAGCTAATCCCGGATTCGAACCAGAAGTTAAGAGCTTTGCCCAAATAGTAAAATACTTAAATGTCATCTAAACTGCAAGATTGCAATTTTCAAATGAGTGACGTAACTTATAGTAAAACATCCATAATGATCCACGTTCTTAATTTATAATTTACATGTTAGCTGTTATCGAATGCAATGCATTTTACAACGAGACTCGCAAGATTTAGTGGCAAGGGAATCAGCACTTACAAAATGGTGACATTTTCATATTGGTTTATGATAGTGCACCGTTTGGCACCGATCGTCTAGACAACCTCACCAAGACAACCACATTATAGTTTGCTGTGTTTCATTGTTGTATAATGCTACTCTCGACTTTATTTCTGTATATTTATTGTCGTAGCAAGCTGGTGCAGGTTTCGACTTTTCTTTGCCGTATCAGGCCTATTGTTATCACCAAGTCTTGTTCTTTTTTTTTGTTTTTTTTGGTTGGGCACCTTTGACTCTTGCCCAGGAACTTTCGGTCTTAAGTCAATTCTCATTTTTAATATTTATGAAAGAACAACAAATGGGCACAACATTAATATATGATGTTTGTCACTTTTTCAAGAAGTCACGTCCGACATTCGAACCCGCACACCATATCAACGGATTTTTAACTGCAGTGCGATGCACCATCACTATATTGCTTCGTATCACTGGACAATACACGTCGTTTGATCATAATATTATAGAGGTTCAAAATGACACTTCGCCAACATAGTATCGAATGAAAACGGACTAACATGAAATTCGAAAACTGGGTAAAGTCGCTCGAACTTCAATTAGGGATATTCGCTAGCTGGCACCATTTAGCTTGATAAACTTTAGTCAAAATAGGTGGCTCAACTTTAGATAAAACTAAAATAATCCTGGGGCTTACATCATAAAACTTCTGAATTTACTTAAGTCGGATAATTTTCTAAATACGGATAGGTTGAAAAGCTGGTTTTGAGAAAATTTTCAAATTTAAGTAAATTATTCAGTGTTATGGTGTCCATCCCGATTCAGTTTGGCTGAGTATGAGAAATTGAGAATTTCTCACATTTCGGTAAGCTTTAGTTTAGGTTGTTTACGTATGTGATTAATAACAGCCTGGGGCCTCCGTGGCCGAGTGGTTAGCGTGTTCGATTTCGAGCCGAGGGGTCCGGGGTTCGATTCCCGCAGGCGCCACTCTGCGGTTGGCCGTCCCTGTCTTTCGAATGAGACAGTAAAAACCGAGGTCCCGTGTCACAGTAGGTGTTGGCACGTCAACGAACCCTCCCTGCTCTACAGCCAGCAGTGTCGAGCAAAGGCAAAATTTGCCGCCCTTCACCGGCACACAGTGACGTCTCCATATGAGTGAAATATTCTTGAGTGGGACGTTAAACAAGAACGCAACAACAACAATAACAGTCTCATTCTTAGCAACTTGTAATCAGGAATACAGAAATAAATCATATGATGCTGCAAGGAAGTTTTGGTTGAAGAGTCAAGAACAGAAGTTTTAGAAACTTGAAACTCCGTAGGAAAGACCATGGTTGGTGGATCCTGGACGGGTGTAGTGTATCATAGATCATTCTGTATGATTCACTCATTAGATTTGTGATTCTTGGTATTTAGGTACAGCAGATGTCAGGTGGTATTCTGAAAAGAACATGTCTGAGACAAATATGCAGGAACTGACATGGTCTTGGCAAATATCAATGGCATTTTTAGTTGAATCGAATTTATGCCATGTTTTTGCCATTTTGTCGGTGATTTGTTCAACTTATTGTTGCATCAAGCTAAAGATGAATCGAAGGCCTTCTTACGTAAAAAGAAACTAAGTTGGCGGATGACATGCGTCCAGGTGCCAGTGAAACGTCGAAACACAAGACAAAATCACAAAGGCGAAGAGCCAAAATTTAATAAATTCTATAAGAAATTATGAATACAAGCATCGACAAATATGAATGAACATCTGCTTCAAGAGAAAACAATAGGAAGTGCAAAAATTCATCATGAATACCCATTTAAGATACGAAAACATCGACCAGGGGTAGACTTAGTCTGTCAGGGATAAGGCTTGTCGACCCTCAGGACCACAACTTTGTCCTGTCCCACATGGATTAACTTATGGAGGATTATTTTCCTTCATTCTATGTTTCCTTTTCCCCAATTTCATGTAAAAAAGTCGCACCTGAAATAGATGAATATTAATAGGCTTTTTCACACGGAAGAATCCTCTCAATTTTGCAACGATGGGGGATATGTTTATAACGTTCCAGTACGTGTTCGAATAAAATTGAAGGACACTCAAAAACCAAAAATCCTCAAATATGACTTGTCCAGGATAATGCCGGTTTCAACGCGGAAAACAAATACAAATCCTTAACGGGATGGGACCAGGTGTCCGGAAGGAGTCAGTGTCCCCTTTGGCATTCCACACCCGTCGCAAATGTTACATGAAAACCCTACGAGGGCGGTTAAAGTTCAATTTCGGTTGGAAAAGTTATCTTCTCTTGATCTAAATAGCTAAACGTAGTCACTATAAAATGTCATGCTCAAGAATATCATCCAGCATCCTAGATATGAGAACCTCGTATTGTTAAACGAGTTTAGCGTGTCGACCATATAACGTCAGTAGTGACGTTTTCAGTCTTTCATCAACGTATCCCTGTGTGAGTAGTGTATTGACGAGTCGTCTAGCTCTACGAATAAAATATTCATAAAAAGAACATGACAAGAACCTCCAATAAATAATGTTTTCCAAGGACTTTGTGTCGCGACAAGATTCTTTGTCAAAGAAGACATCGGCTTGTTAAGTTACGGTTACGGGTTGAACATTCAGGTCAAATTCAATTTTAATCTAATTGCAAGTGGTTATCTCATCAGATTCAGCATATTCGGAGTAGACGGTCGTATAAAATCTAGAGAATTAAGATACGTCGAACTTTATCTTTAGTACAAATACGTGTGCAGCATAGTTCGACCCTGTCTTTTATAGTTCTTGGAACAGTAAAGTTCTCAGTTATTATCTTATAGATACACGATGCCTTTAAATGCAAACGAGTTTAAACTAAAGCTCGGATCAATTTATTTTTTTGTATTATTATGCTTGTTCAGACACAGGTCACTGTGTCAACGACAAAAAATAATATATTTATGTATATAAGCATGTATGCAACGTATAGAGGTACACAAAACAAGGCAGATACGGTTAATGATATGCTGTTGCACACAATATAAACAGGAGATCTCTGTCTCCTGAGGTGGCTCGCATCTATACCTATCAATGATATAGCCGTTATCAAAACTACCTGGTGTAGGACATGGTATTAACCTCGCGCGACACTGCATACCAGATGTAGTTATTTTTATCACAGGTGTAAACGGGTGCAGAGGTATGCTGTTTGGATGCTACGGAGAGAAGTTTTGGCGGTTATCAAAACAGGTGCTAAAACAAAAAAGAAAAAAAAAGAAAGAAGTAGAAATACATTTCTTCGCACATGTGCCTTCGTCAGATTACAATGCTGAGTGTTTGAATAAAACTTATCACATGAACAGAAATCGTACCGGAACACCTCGGCGCACGTGCGATAACAAGACTTAATTTGCCCTGATTCTGATGGTCTAGTACATCGTTCTCATTTTGCAAAAATCATATTGCTTAACAGAAAGAAAGAGATACATCAAAGAGGCACAGAACAAAACAAGCTGAAAAAGCAAAAATAGAAAAAAAAAATCATCTTCTCTTCCGAAAACAAAGCATAATAAGAAATGATCATATACGGATCCAAGAAAAAACTGCAATCATCAAAGTGAAAACAATCATTCAAACAGCACGACTAATCGGTGGGTGGATACGTGGTGCAGGACATATTTGTGGTTTGTGGTGAGTATAAAAGTAAAGTGGAGCAAGGACGCTGGTACAGAGATATTTGGAACAAAACAGAGTACATGGCTAACCAGTACATTGCAAGAGTAAAAACAAGAAGTCAACGTAGATGGTATCAGCTTTAAGACCAGTTTTACTATTCGATTAGACTTAAAACAACAACAACTTATGCTAAGAGAGATATATCATATGCAGCAAAGAAACCTGAATATGCTCTATCAGTTTCTTGATACAGGACTTTGGGGCAATGTAAAAGTACGCGACAATAAAATCCGAGGCCTTTAGTCAAGAAGATGTCGGCATCTCCAATACCCTTCTGCTCTCTGTCCCTATATTGAGCACAGATAATTATTTGAAACCATATGCCGGCATTCGGTACCTTCGCCATATGAGTTCCTGGATCCTGGATTTGATTGCTAAACACAACTCAACAACAACACTCTCTAAAGGACAGAAAACAGTCGTGTTATGGCATGTCCGCGGATACATTCATGACAGTTTGTGATAATTCTTGTTATCTGACGTCATTTGACTAATCGTCTTTCTCGATTTACACAAGTATGGATGTAATTTTATTAATTTCTACTCAATTCCTTGTTCTGGTTGGAATTAGACGATTACTTCCATATTGCATTGCGGTCACTGTGGATATAAATAAATGTGTACTCCGAGCCCGTGAAACTCGTGATTATCAATGGTAAATGCAAGAAAAATTAAAACTCCATTTTGCATGACAGAAAGGATTCAACAACTACATGTATAAAAAGTATGGATGGAAGACGAGAAAGAAAACGAATGCTTGTCGGATCTCCATATTAAGAATGAAATGCGATACCGTAAGACTCCAAAAGACAGTAAGAGCTAAAGAGACTGGTCTTCAATGAACTGATGACCAAACTGTATCGCATATACATGTACATGTATAGGCCTACAAAGAAAATTATAAGACTAGAGAAAGCTATGGCAATCAAGTCAAAACAAGTTTAAGGTCTTTGAATATCTCTAATTGCAGAACACTCAACATCACTTCCCATTCAAGATCGACAACTCTTTCATTTCCGTTTTGGGCCGCTGCTCATTCAAGCGTCTGTTCTACCGATCGACGATATTGTATAGCGATGCGTGCACACGATTGTTGCCCTAGCTACGACACTGATGAGCTCTGTAAAATGCTGTGGTGAAACATGACACTAACCTTGGTCTGTCAATCATATACGGTACGTTACTTGTGTGTTATCTGATGTAACGAAACACCACAGACTATCGAGCTCCACTAGCAAATGTACATGTGCATGAAAAAAAGTCCGGCATAAGATTTTCATCACATAACCTAATCTTAACGCTATCTTGCAGATGTGCAATTAAAACGACAAATTATACCCAAAAGTGTGCGTGATTGTATGACATACCGCGATTGTTCACGTACTTTTTTCTTTGTTATGTGATATGTTTTTAAAAAAAGAAATTCTTGTAAATAAGCGTGCTAAAACGACTAGATGTTTATTTCGTTTCATGATAGTATGGGCGATTTTAAAATGTTTCCAAGGGAAGGCACTTCCGGGCTCTAAAATTAGACATCAGTGGTAGCATAATTTTTCAGATATTTGAAAAGATTTTGCACTGTTTTATTCTTTTACAATGGCTGGACCACAAAACTCTTACAAAGAATATGTAGCAGAAAATATAGTATTTTTGAAAAATCACGTTTACGTCACAAGATTTTTCCATAAAATAGATGTTACGTAGACCTATTGTAATTGGTTGGTTATATTATTCCTTAACGTCCCACTCAAGAATTTCTCACCTATAACTGTTAAGTCACCACCTCTTATTTAACTTGCTTTACCCGTTCCAAATGCTCGATATAACCTTTTTAACGGATAGTCAAAAACAAAATGCATATGAATCTCGGTAATAAAAAATATGTTTTACATTTCTTCCTCGTAATTTGTATAACTTTTTGTAAACAGATCTGTGTATCTGGTGTGTTGTTTTCTTCGGCTCATAGAGGCACATCATCTGACATTTGCATCAAACAATACATCCCAAAAAAACCCAATAAATACACTTCCTCCAGTTTTGGTTTTCTCTGTTATAGTAAAAACATAATCCGAGCAGCGAAAATATTGTACATGGCAGATATATACTTCCTGTTTCTGGCAAACACAGTCTTGAACAAACGTCACCTGTTCCTTATCTATGCTAATTCTTGTGCTAGGACAACTTTCCCGTCATGCATGCCAAACACCAAGTGTACGCTTGTTTAGTTTTAAAGACATCTGCATTTACGGAGTTTTTCGAATGTACCGGAAATTACTATATATCTGCGTGCTTGTGATCCATTTTTCATGCACGCGGTTCCGGTTATCCGATTTTACAGACAATTAAACGATGTTATAGCCTTAAATCGAGCTTGGTGCTACTTTTCTTTAGCTCAAAGTCTATAGTAATACGGAATTCAAAAAACAAACATCATGATGAACATCTACATCATTTCGTATAAAAATCTTTGCAATGTTTTTGAAGATATGCCAAATATATATTTATACATGTTCATATGATTTTGTCATATACAGTCCTCAGATGGACTTTATCAGTAAGGCAATCTGTTATTGCGAGGGCTATGTAGCCTAACGCCATTTGAAAGAGATTCAAAATGTGAAATCTTAATTTGAGAGTGACCTTTTAAGCAAGAAGAACAATTTTAACTGATGCACCTTTTAAAATTCGTAAGATGGGTTACTTTTTGTTTTACTCCTCAATCCACCACTTTTTACCGCTGTTTATTCTTTTAAATATTATGCAAGAATACCGCTTTTAATCCATATATCTTCTTACAAAAGCCTTGAAATAATCAGCAACATTCCAGAAAATTCCTGAATCCGCCATTGCTAATCTTTACAGACCTCATGTGCTTCAATTTAGGTTTGTTTTTCTTCTTCTTCTTCTTCTTCTTCAATAAAAACCGAGGTATTATTTTACGTACTTTATTGCCGATAAGAAAAGTCACTCGTTCTGAGAAGCCTAGGATGCCAAACTCCTCAACGCATAGATCAGTACGTCAGGTTTGCCATAAATAATACCTCTATCTATTTTTCCCTTTGGATATCACAATATTTATAAGTTGGCACATACATTTCTGTTATTCGATATGGCAGCCGGCCGTTTTCTGTATGATAAAATCCAGATCGCTCTTTCTTGTAACGTGTAAACTAAGCAGAACTATGTGCTTTGGGGAAGGAAAACCGAAAAGTTTTGCTTAATTTTTGCAATCTTCTTCTTGTAAACAAACGAGAGAGCGTATCGATCTATGGAGAGCAGAAACAACAGAACAGGGATAATAGGTTTATATTGAATAGAGTGCAGTTAACTGACTTAAACGCCCCAAAGTGCCGCAGATCCGATAAGCAGCGTATCCCATTGTGAGTCTTATCACTGGCAGTTTTTTCTTCTCCAAATTGAACTAAATTTCGTGCTTTCCACTGATGTTTCTCCAGAGTTTTTCAGCCATAGAACATAAAATTTTTGCCACCGTGTTCTAAGTAAGTTAATAAATTTCTTTCGAAAATGCAAAAAGACTGTCGATGCATTCAACTTGACGCAAACGCTGAACATCTTCTATTTAATGCAGAGAAGCCGTCAACGAGACCATTACATTATCAGTTCCATCAAGCTTTAGCGTGGTTTATAGAAAGCATTGAATGCGCTTTCTATATGATACCAATTAAATCTCCCCTAACAAGTTACAAATCCCCTCAACAGATTTTTTGATACGAGTTGATCATATGCCTAATATGCCGGAATGACTATCACAGGGAAAACTTGGGATTTTAATTAACCTTTAGGTATTACCGGTTTTGCCTCAATAATGCACTAAATTTATACCGCATGCACCTCGTATCAAGGAGGTTCCGTGTAAATTACGTTCATCATCACATTTATACTACATAAGTCAAATCAATTATATGATATAATTTGTCAATTCCGACGCGAAAGAAAATCTCCCTGTAACTATAGATTCACCTGATGAATCTTTTACGAGGGGAGTTAAACGGTTGGTAATTTTACACATAAATAAGTTGGATATTTATATTGGTATGTGTTACTATTATCATTGAATTCACTGGTTATATTTGTAAATGTGAAAAAACGTGACCAGTACACTTAATCTAAAGTACATGGGCTGAAATTCAGCCCCATCTGGTCCATTTCATAAAATAAAGGTATGCCTTTAAAAGAACTATGGAGACAAACTGCATCAAAAAACGATCGAGCAATTTTACGAACGATTCAAAGTTGAACTCGATCAATTCGGGACTTTCTTAATTTTGTTGATGACATTTGTAAAATTCAATTTGTGAACCCCTATTTAATAAAATATGACTCTTCGTATTGATAAATCCTTGGTTCGTTAAAAACATTCCACACCGGTTGCTGTATAAAACTACTGATGCAGACTTATTATTCGTTCATATGACTATTTAATTGTCCCGTGTATACAGGAAAAATACGGACCTCTCAAAATGCAGAGGCGGGATCAGGTGTCTTGGATCGGCGAGGTAACATACTCCTAAAGACCGGTCACAACTAGAATGTTTTTGATTTATTGTTTACATACTCGGATACTTCTATATATCTTCTTCAGTCTTGCCTCCATCAAACCCATATACATTGTAATACTCCGTTGATTTTATACATGTTCAATTTTTATAACTTTAAGACGGGGTATAACTTTACCACAGCGGTGAAAGGTTGTGTTGTCCACACTTAATCCATATCAATCTGATCCTGCTCAAATGAAATGGTTTTCAGTTTAGATATTGTTTACAGTTAGCCGAGACATTTCCAATATAGCTCTATATAATTACAGCGGAGGTTCAATTGAACACCATGACCTCTTGTAATTAACCCATGTCTTCCAAGCTTGACCTCCACATCTTTTGTTTATGTTCTGTCGTAGGGTTTCCCCGAAGACCGAACCCGACTCTCAGAGTACGGTCAAACAAGCAGGTGACTTAATTGGGGTGCATTATTTCGAAGTTTTACTCCTAAGTGAAGTCATATATCATCAAAAACTGAATAAAATTACTGTGCGTGGGAGAATTACATCCATACATACATGATACAGTTTATTATAGGGGCGCGTGGCTTTTTCATTGTCATGTGAAATTTACAATGGAACTAACAAGCGTTTGACAATTCAAACTGCACGATGCAGTTTTATTATAAGTGACACAAAGGTTTCTTTCGCAACTCAGTATATCGTTCTTTATCGAGGCAAAAATATTTACGGGGACAAAGAAAAACCATCATGTCTGCATGAGCGAATTAACATAGGAACATTGGAGATCGTTTTACAAACTAATTTCACGCACTCATTAGCAAATAAAAACGAAACTTGAATGACGCTAATGAAGAATGAACGGTGGTATTATTGCAATACGGGTATAGCAAGACGCCTCTAGGGGGCGATGTCGTTAGTGTAATTACCGGTATCGACCATGTCATCTGCATCCATCACTACGCAAAAAAATCTGTTATAATTTTATCAAATTGGATTAAATTCACGGCTACTGGCAAGCGTGTGTATGATTCCGCAGAAGCAGAGTCAATGTTGTGTTTATATCTACGTAGTTAGAATAGCGAAGTACATGTATGGGATTGTGTACATGATATAAATCCCGATCATGAAAAGATAAAGTTATTTATATTAAGTCTGTCCAAAAGAAGTCCGAGCACAAAAACGACTCTGATTGTCCAGCATCATACACTCTACTTTCAGTTGTCGTCAATACATTCCAACTTGATGAATTAATAATAGAGATTTATTGCATACATAATTTTTTGCAAATAATGCAAAATTTTGTGTTTGTTGTTTAAGTGGAATTAAGAATTTTATATAACATTGTTTAAAACGTTTTACATCAACTCAAAATCCTCCAATTCATAATGAAGTCATAAACACGACGTACGATGGGGCATTTGATGGGCGGGAGTGGGTCTACGACTGTTTCTTCTGGCCAAAAAGCCAATGAGAAATACATGAGTAATTCAAGGATTTACTTATTGACTGGTTATTTTTTTTATTGCATTGATTTGATTCGTTGACACCATCCTCAACATTGTTTCAGAAATATTGTGGTAACACTGCGTTCTAAAGGTTTCAGCCGTTTTAAAATAGGCTACCTTGACGTTGTCTTATAAATGAAGTGAGGTATCTATAATATGTCAAGTCAAAACCTTGACCTTGGTTTTATTGTCTCATCCGTAGTACAATAATCAGTTCATGTCACAGCTTTGAATTGGTTTCTTCACCGTCGGTTCATAAACATTTGTGTTGATCGACCTTTATCTGTTCAGCATTAGAACATCAACAATGCACACATATCATTATCGACATATTTTCAGTATTAAGTAAATATAATTTATATTTCATAGCACCTTGTTGAATGACATCAATGTTTACTATGTTTTTCTCCGCATTCCTCATATAACCTCTACAGAAAAAAATTATCATGTCCAATTTTTAACTTCTGACAAATAATAATTCGGTAAAACGATTTGGATTATTATTTTGATTTTAGATACCCATACGGTGTCAAGGTCGTTCATTCTACGACAGAACTCTCAAATCTCTTTTCTATTTGGCCCTGAAAGACTGGGAGGAGACTAATATATAAAACTCTACATTTAAAGTAAACAAACATTGCCCTAGAAAATCATTTCAACGCACAATAAAACACCGACTCGAAATTGCTAGGTCACAATTGTAACTACGTGTGGTTTTGTTTGGAAGGAGAAATGTACACTATAGGTAGAATATAAAGCTACTAGAGTTGTCACAATTATTCGAAGTGTAATTACGGCTTTTTAGAATTTTTTTCATTCTTTTTTATAGTCGGTCATTGATGAAATAATATCGAGGTATTGGCGATGACGAAGGGTCGTGAAGTGTAGATTGGCAGGACATAATGCAATTTTATCGATTGACACATGCGATCGAATTTGCCAATACAAGATTTTGAAAAAAGCTTGTATTTCGCTGACAATGTAATTATAAATGCCCTATTCAGCACTCGACACCATAATGCACTTGATTTGTAGCAGAGCGGCTTCGACACATGGTGGGAAATTTTCCTCTTGGCTTGGTCGGCTGCATTAGAATCCGTAGCTTTTTCCATAAAGCCGATCGCGTTGACAATAAGCGAAGAGATAAGGAACAAAGGATCTTTTCATCTCCCCACAAGTCTTATGTCCATACAGTAATTTCTTTCCTATATGAAACTAATTTGTCAATATTTGCCAATGAAAATCGATGACACATTTCTCTTAAGTAAATCTCGACCATAGTTAACCAGGGTACGGGGGACAATACACCGGTTTGGCATAGCGCTGACGCCGTGCCTCCGTTTATCAAAGTCATTAGGAAACTTCAAATGTGTTAATTTAATGCAATGTTTTCTATGCTATAGAGCAAAATCACGGTACTGGTTCAATTTCTTTTATGTTAACCTAATCTTATCTTTTAATGTTAATCTTGGAGCTTCGAAAATTTTACTTATTCTCCCTCACGCACAGGTTGTTAAACAAGGCATAGATAACGTGTTCAAAATCGGACTAGGTAAACGCGAGTTCAAAAATTTTTGTTTGCAAGAGGAAACATGAATTTGCAATTTAAAGAATTTTCCAGATAACTTTCTGGCGTCCCCAGATGAAATGCTCACTAATTTCTCCTTATACTTTTGCTGTAAGCCTTACGCCAAACTTCTCTAAAAAATAATAATAATAAAAAAAAATAAATCTGTTGTACAAAAAACTTCGCAAACTAAATGCACTATGTCGGTTTAAAATAATATTTTGTAACTTTACGATCGAATTCACTTTAAGAGCTGTCAAAGTTTGAGTGATAAATGTGTTGTCTCAACCTATTCATGGGTAGAATTTATCAAAACGTACTTTGAAAACAGCATGCTGTCTTATCTGGCACCGAGACCTAGGCAAATACGTTGGACAATTCGTACAGGCTATATTTTTATCAAAATGGCGCCGCAAAATCTACAAATGTTACAAGGAAAACATGTGCATGGTTTTGTATTCGTGGCCATTAGTCTAAGAGATAGGTTGAAAATTATAAAGAAAAAATAAGCATACACTTCATA
>JACSZP010018623.1:5336-27586 GCA_016161895.1 Pinna nobilis
TTTTTTACGATTTTTGAAATGCTGATACTAAACTTAATTTTAGCATAAACTTTTGAATAGATAAAATAATTTTCTTTGCCATACATGAGTTCGCCGCTAAAGACATGTAAATGTACAGATGCTTACGGCATGAACAATCTGCAAGGCCTCAGGTTTATAAAAACTTTTTAACACTTGCGTTTATGTCAACACATCATGCCCGTTTAAAACAAACAGTCGTTGTTGAAATGAACTTATCATATTTTTTTCCCCTGGTAGAATGCTGTAAATTAATAGTTTTAATGCGCGACGGCATGTCTTCTGGTTGGTGCGTTAAGCAGAACGTATTGATCACGAATCTCATAAAGTTAATTTTGAGAAAAGACAGATACATGTATTCTACAGAAAATGGTGGTACAGTTACATATGAATAATAGTACAATGTACCTTATGAAATTGCTTTAAACATGTCTTCCTCGGTCAGCAGTACAAATAATGGTAAATTCCATCAACTCTATGATTGGTGTTTTTAAAGCAGAATTGTTCGTGTTTTAACACTTGGAAGCTTACTCAACATCACTGATAGTCACAGCTAACTAGGGGATGAGAAACATCTCATGTTCTGTGCACAGGAAATTTAAGAGACCTTTTGCGAAAAAGTAAAGTTAAAGATACAAAGAGTTCATTCAAAATTCAAAAATCGAAAAAACCGATAGCACTATGACAAAAAACAAAAAGACAATATTACAAACAGCAATCCGTAAACAAGACGTATATAACTGAAAATAGAGAGTAACGCGAATCCACTAAAAACCGGGCGTGAGTTCAGGTGCTCCGGGAGGGCTGGCAACTCTTGCTCCACTCCGCGAGGCACGTGACATGTCACCTTTGTTCCGAATCCGGGAATCCACATATTCTCATCATACGATCGATGCTCTTCATTAGTAAAGGTCGCGAATTAAAATTTTTGTTAAATCATCAACGCGAATTCAGATAATCGCGAATAGATTATTGAAGATGATTTCGCGAAATGGGAGATGCGCAAAATCAAGTATTCTACAGTACTTCGTAGATACTTGAGAGGCTCCTCTGTATCACTCATTAGAATATAAACTTTTATCTAACTTCGAAATTCAGCTTGCCTCTATCATAAAGTCACAAGTCAAAATCAAACGTTTCAAATATAAAACATTAAAAATATATTGCTGTCTAAATATTTAAGGCATCATTTTTTAACAAACTGTCAAAAATCTGAAATTCATTTTTTAATAAACATGAGTTATGCACCACCTGATTTATAACTCTTAGGAGTAAATTATGACGAGATGAGTTTTATGATTCCTAACATTACACAAATGTTTGGCACCCGCTCTCTTCTTTAAGTTTGATGGCATACTTGATAGACAGAGCACAAATTTGACATTCTTATCAAGCCATGAAACACTTTATCGTGCATCTCTGCTACAAATTGTGAAAAACAATTCGTTTTTCTCGTCAAACATAATTTGATAATTGTCATGATATGAAACTAATATAGTCCTTTGCAGAGAGGAAATGAGACGATTTCAATATCAAATAATTTTATTAACTCACATTAACCTTCTCTGGTATCGTTTATATTTAAGTTTGTGAAGAGAAATTTAAAGCTATGTGATTGTATGTGCCCCTGTAAGAAGTGACAACTGATGTATCGTGTTTCTTTTGATTTCACTAAAACTTCGTCGACATTTTTCAATAGAACGGTCAAGGAGGTGGTAAATAGGTCACGCCTCCTTTGACTTTGCAATAAATGATCAACAGTATATAAAACCTTCAGTAGCGAAGTCGGCACTTAATTGATAGTTAAACATTCATTTCCTTGTTCATGGTCTAAAATGGAAAGTTTTATTAGCAAAATGCAATTTCCTCGGTTATTGTTATTTAACCACTGTGTAGCGTCTATTATCGTTTTTCTTCGTCGTCTACGCTCTTTACCGAACGGAAAAAACTAATTATCTTTAGCATGTACGTTTGAAAACTTAATTACGAGACTCGTGTGGTACAGAATCATAAATTGCACTGCTGCAATCAGATGTCTAATTTTACATACCTTTTAAGGTAGACATGATGATAAAATGAACTTCAGATTGAAGAAAAGCGCAGTGACAATATGTGTAAATTTTGTATCTATCTATCTATCTATCTATCTATCTATCTATCTATCTATCTATTTATCTATCTATTGATTTTCTTTCTGTGTATACCGCGGTCTTTTCCGTCTGGAGACTATATTTAACTTTTTTCTGTCTAGAATTGATCGCAAATTCGTCTGCTTGACCATGTTTTAATTCATATTGCGGCCATTTTTTGATATGCGGTAGTCAGTCCGGTTACAAATGTACCCAAGAAGACACCAAACCATCCCTATATGCAACCTGTCTAACGTTTACGCATATTAAAATCTGTTTCAAGCAAGACTCCTCTATCAGTTCATGTCATACTTAGCTGATTGTAAAACGCAAGCAAGACTTCATACATGTAAGTATTTCCTGAAACCTGAGGAGTATCAGGAAATACCAAAATTATATCAACACAGGGAAAAAAGGGGAAAAGTTTATCTAATTTCGATATGAACATATCAATAACTTTGTTGGTGCTCTCCGAAACACACAGAGAAAATCATTAATTTGTTAAGCAGAATATAACTTATCAAAAATGATGATAACAGGTGATTACTTCAATTTTATGAATGACATAACCTTATAGCTAATAAAGAGATAGCAAAAACTACAAATCCTGTAGAAATTGGCAAGTTTTGAATGATGGCGGTCTCAACATAAAACAGAGAGAGAGAGAGAGAGAGAGAGAGAGAGAGAGAGAGAGAGAGAGAGAGATGACAATGATGACACCCGCTATCTGTGAATCATCAGATATTGTCACACTTGTTCTGCTGAAGACTTTACGTGGGGTTATAACGGATTGCAGGATTCCTGACAATAGCTATTAGTCACTGCTATCCATTGACCCGGCTAAGCTCAGCTTCATCGCTGTAGGGTATTTGACAGTGTGAATGGGAGCCTTACTTTTTGAATAATTAATTGAATATTTTCCTTTATGTATTATTCATTTTCAATGGTCTCAAAGCATACAAAAATGAAAATGAAAGATCAGGTTGTCAAAATTCAGGGATATAAGTAATAGATTATTACAAAGCAATGGAAAAATGCTAGTTTACATATTCTGGGACAAATACATTTGACGTTCTACGTTTCATGATTATTACTATTATGTTGCATTGTTGTTTAACGCCCAACTCAATAATATTTCATGTGCCGGTGAAGGGCGACAAATTTCGACAATACTCGACACTTATGGCCATAGAGTAGGGAGGATACTTTCGCTTGTCGACAACTATTGTGATACAGGACGGAGGTTTTTACCGTCTCATAGGAATCACAGGGACAGACCGCCATGGCGTGGCGCGGGCTCGAACTCCAGACCTCTTGATCAGAAGCCGAACATGGTTACCACTAGGCCAGGGTGGCTCTACTGAATATTAGTTGCAGAAGCTTTGATAACAAGGCAGACAATACTTTTTGTATGTTATTCTTTAATAATATATTTTTTTCAACAAACGGATTGTATGTCTTACCCCATTAATAATTTTAAATAAATTATTGTTAGATATATACTTCTTTTTTCAGTATGTACATTTCTTTATTTGAGTTTGGCTTTTAGATTTTCCACTCTCGGTAACGACGAAGACAACGGTAATGAGATTTTAATAACCTCATTGTTAAATTTATTCATTACAGCAAGTTGGGAATGGCTTACGATTATTATTTTTTTGTTCGATTTGAATATTTTAAGTGATTACTTTGTGGTTATGGAACATACAAAACTTATTACTTAAGCTCAGGTATATAGTGCAGCATGCTGCTTGTACCTATCTATTATCTGTGCATAAAACCGGGACAATACCTTTGTCAGTTATTAGGAAATTCAACCTACAATGCCCCCCTTCACTGACGTTTGTCAGTATTTGATATCTTAGGAATGAGATGTTTCACCTTTCTTCTTTTAGAGGACATACATTAAACAACCTCAGAAAGAAAAACGATCATTTTAACTGGATATTACGACGACGACGATGATGATGATGATGATGATGATGATGATGATGATGCAGATGCAATGTTGGGCTTTCAGACATTAATAAACACATTTCATAAATCTATTAACCTAAAGTTGTTCATCATAATTTTGACCTACTGATCTAATTGTTATATATTTGACACAATATTTTTCATTAATTCATTTCGCTTAATCGAGATGATGCCAAAAAGGCTCAAGTTGGGCATACCGCTATAGCTTAATCATATCAAATAATAACAAGTAAAGAAATGTAAGAGTATGTCGTTCGTAGTTCATGGTTTTCTTTTCTGTTTTTAGTTGACTCCCTCCAGACACCTGGTCCCATCCCGTTAGGGATTTGCGTTTGTTTTCCACGTTGATCCCATCATTATCCTAGACTTGTCATGTTTTGGGACCCAGATTTTCAAATACTGCTCCGTACCTCTTCAATTTTACTAAGTCATAATGATTATATTATATATGATAATGCTACATTTAGATCAAACATACGCTGATAAACATAAAAAGAAACTCTCGAATACCTCACACAAAATCTCCACCAACAAGAAAAAATATCTGCACTATCAAAGGAATAGAAATAAAAACATTTGTAAGAACAAATGAATGTTGTAACCGGAACGAGAACGTTTACACACGCAAAGCTGGCTAATGTATTCTAAATCCTTATTATGCAGTACCTAGATTTATTTTTAATGTTAATCCAGCCATAGTCAAAAGATTTAAACATTTCCTTCTAAATAACTCGACGTATCGCCGATTGCATTGTGCCCTATTCAGACAATTATTTGCCTGTATTGTTTGGTTACGACTCTTAATGTATTCTCTGCACTTTTGTGTATAAAACAATCGTTTTGTTCGTTTAATCTGTTATACAGCGTAATGATAACAAGATTAAAACTTTTCTCTTGGGTCTTGGTCTTTTGCTATTTATTTATTGGATATCATGAATGAAATCGATTTTATTCTACATCGGCCATCGTGCTCTATTACCACGTGTTAACCATTATATATCGTTAAAACTACTTCATCTTTGATTGTAAAGAAAGGCGGAAGCCTTTATGCAGAATTTTCTCCTTGTATTTCAATATATTGATCTAATAAATATGTAATAAATATGAATTTCAATATTATTTTTGTAGCACGCCATTTGCAGATACACAGAAATCAGTGCACTTTTACTCATACACAAAAATATAAAAATTTCGGCCATAACTGTGACAACGCTAAATCCATCTGTCAGAGTTACCGTTACCGATCAATTTTTATTGGATTTTCCTGACTATGCAGGTTGCAATTCATCTTATCGGTAGCTATGTTATTACAAGCCACACAAGGTTGAAAAAAAAATTCACCTCCCTGAGGGGGAAAACGAGTTTGTTGTCAGAGAAATCAAAATACAGAACCCGTTAATGAAATTTACAAGACAACATCTGTCACTAGGGACCTCAGCCCAAAGTATGGAATCGATAACAATTCTAGCGCTCTCTAACCACCACTTTTATAGCACCGGTGTTCAGTGTGCACCTATACGTTGTTTTAGAGTCTTGAGGCAAGAAGGTCAACACGTGTAATAGCCACTCGAACGCGTCGAGTGATCAAAACAACGTACATACTCTTCCATGAATGAATATACATTTACACCTAACCAGGTGTGTGGGTAAATATGACTAAGGTCAGGATTAAATTTCGCACTTCAAAAGAATGTAGCAAACTACGAATTTGTTCCAGTGTGTGCCATTACGAAAACATTTATATTAAAAACCATTCTAAAGAATCTTGAGTTAATTCACATTATAAATTGTGTCTAAATAGGATTTGCGTAAAGAGCAATTTTGATGTTTAACCGCGTCTAGTTCCTGTGCGGCTTGATAACACATTAACCTAAATTGCCGTTATTCAGGGTATAGGAAGGGGAAGAAAAATCGGCAACTAAATAGGGCCCAAGAACATTTACATGGTATCGGGGAAAAGAGCGACAAACTAAGGACCCAACAAAAGTACGAGAACCTAAATTACTAATAAATTACATACATACACATGTCTATTTAGTATGATTTGCTTCTGAGATTTCCTTTTATCGCTTCTGAATTTAAAAGAATATCATGAATATAATGAAAAGCTTAAGGTAGCGAAAAGTGATCAACCTCAGAACTCCTATAAGGAACTCAAAAATATGAGTTGGAAAAACATGGACCCCTGAATGGAAATACTAGAGGTGGAATCATGTGTCTAGGAGGTGTAGATGTCCCTGTCGCCGGTCAAATCCGCCGTGAACCGTATATCTTGATCGGGGAAACTCGTCAGACAGCATTCAGCCCAAGGTCAGAATGTATTGGTGGACTAATAAGTATTTACGACCATAGAATTCTGAGACCTTGATTTCCGGTTCCAACTCATTACAAATTAGTGGAACGAAGGACATCCTCACTAGAACGCTAATCGACAGGATGCAAATCAGGGGAGATAAGTACATAAGTTACAGCCATAAGCGTTGGTTGCTTATAGGAAATCATGGTTTTGTCCTTTTAAAAAATAAATCACGAAATATTGACTCTACAGGTATTACAAAGAGACACACATCTTCTTCGACACTTTAGCACTAACAAATGACTCTTAAATTGATAGGTCGCTTGAACAAACGGTGATACACATCGAGAAAGAAAAGATTTTGGCAACAGAACCAAATTTAAATTTATGAAATAGGTGTTGAGAAATAAATGATTTATTATGTTAATAAATCGTTTTGATAACGTAGGAATTTTGCAGTTGCGTTGCACTAGATAATCATTACGATGTTGTCTCCCGATAAAATGTGCCAAACTATAAAGAAGACCGAGGTATCAACCAATAGAAAATGTCATTGCAAAACACTAAATAAAAATAAAGATCTAATGCATAGATAATATTACAAACAGATACTATCATAAAACGATAAGGTCTACTGATTCGATATAAGTATCTTGATAATGACTTACTTTATTATTCTAGCACTTATTATATTTGTATGGGGATCCTGACACATTACCGAATCAACACAATTATAAAATTTATATCAGATCTCTAAGTCATAATTTATTACGAGAAGGTCGTACATTGATAATTGCATTTGAGGTATTAAGACCTTTGCTTGTGTGACAAGTGTCTTATCTTGTATAAATATATATCTCCATATTTTAAACATGCATGGTATGGTATGGTATTGTCTAACGTCCCACTCAAGGATATTTCACTCATATGGAGACGTCACCGTGTGCCGGTGAAGGGCTGCAAATTGTTTAGGCTCGGCTCTGCTGGCTGTAGAGCAGGGAGGGTTATTTAACGTGCCAACACCTACTGTGACACGGGACCTCGTTTTTTTTACTGTCTCGTCCGAAAGATGGGGGCGAGTAACCGTGGGGTGGCATTACGCGGCTCGAACCCGGACCTTTCGATTCGCAGTCGAACACGGTAACCACTCGGCCACGGAGGCCCCCTTTAAACATGCACGCGAGTGTTGTACGCCTACAAGCGATTATGACATGTGTGTCTGTGTTTGTATGTGTGCGTGTGAATGTATATGTATTAGTGCTTCCGGGTCATATTTGTCAAGTCTCCCCCATAAATAGGAAGACTCCTTTTTTATGTAAAAAGTTGATAATTACTTATAAAAAACATGTCTCCCCCATGAAAAATTTATACAAAATTTATAGTCTCCTCCATTAAATTGAAAAATCTCCCCCATGAAAAATTTTCTTAGATTGTACACATATAGATGTTCGTGTTTCAAGAGTAGCACGTGTGTATATACGCACACACGTGCATTTATGCGTTTCAAACGCATGACATCCCAGCACGAAGTGACATACATTGTCAGAATGATACCTAATTCCCATATCTACATATTTACCAAATTTACCTGATTCATTCACGCATAGCGTATTGGCGCTACGTTCTTCTTTACAATTATCTTTTTTCTTTGCCCGTCTCAAAATACAGAAAACCTATATTTATTTTTCATATGAAACCATTGATAAATAACCATTTACAGTACTCTTCCTATAAAACCAGCAACGAGAGAAAGATAAAAAAACTAGAAAAGCTTACCTGTGGAGTGTTGGAAACAAGGAATGATGACGAGAATAATAATCCATGTATGAGTCAAAATATCTCTTAATATCCCTCCAAAATTAATCAACATTTTGTTTTCGTCTATTTTTTTTTTCTTAAATCACAATTTATAACTCCTCTTATGTGGCCTTAGAATCTAAACAACGTCCTCCTGTGGTTCATTGTTATCAATCATTAAATACATACATTCCTCAATTAAAGTTAACTCGAAGAAATTGTGTGTTCAAACCGCATCAACCTAAAGAAAAATAATTTTGATCAACAATAAATCCCTTTTTGAATTGTACTTATTAATATATAGAAACATCACAGCGTTTTGTGTAAGTCATTTCAAGACATCTGTGAAAGTCGATTGCTGTGCAAATAAACTCACTGAATAAAGTAACCGTCGATAAATCTTCTACAACTGTTAAAAATACTTTAAATACTCCATCCCACCGACACGGAATCACAATTAACTATATAAATGACCCAGTCATTTGTTATTTAAACATATTTCAAGGATCACATACGATATGATTTTCTGACGGCATTTTGTACGAAACTATTACCTTGAATATTTTCTAAAAATGGTTTACTCCATTCACCAGCAACTTAATTCAATGCGGTGTACGGGCACCCTGCTACGCTTACATAGACGTGCTCTCTCCCATAGCATTGCTGATGATTATATTCATGCATATCATTTAATATTAATCACACCAATACAACGGTAGCGCTAACCGGCCTGTCACTACATTATAGAACTAATAGTTATAGTGACAAATACATAGTAAGGCGTATAATCTTCTTAAATTCATTATCCTGAAATAAAATTCCTCAAGTTTTTCGGGGATTAGCGGTGACCACATACATTTCCACACACGGAAACTAATCACATACTACAATCACTTGAATAAGACCTCGACTCACTTCATCAACTATGTTTTGTATATCTAATGCGAAAAGATATAATCTTTAAAAGCCAACTGCGCTTGACTCTTAAACTGCAAATATGTTTATTGTGTGAGGAGAGAAAAAAATAATAATTTAACACAAACTAGAAGTGACAAGAATGATAGAAAGAAAGATATATAGAGGGTTCTTAAGCTTCATGTTGATATTTGTAGTGTTTAAATGCAACCGGATATTTGAAACAAGCAATGTTTGTTATGCAAATAAGAGGACAAAGAAACAGAAGAAACAGAGGAAGATAAATAAATTGTTGATTTTTATTTTGACAAAGTCCCGGGGACTTTTGTATAGCTACTCCATTGTTCCACTGAACGGAGGTAAAAGTTGAAATCAAAATAGTAAACATCATTAGCGGTTTTATCCAGTAAATTCACCAAAACAATTGTTAGGCTTAACAGTATTGTTTGTACTAATTCATGTCAAGTGTTTCTTTATGAACGGGTAAACATTCGTAATCGAAAATCGTTTTAATAATTATATGGACCACCTTCATGACCTAGTTCTTAGAACTTGCGTCTTGTGTACATGGTGTCTCTATTTCGAATCCACACGCTGGCAAACCTAAATAGTTTACATACAAAGGTTGCAACTATTCCTTCACAAATCGCATATGACGGATATTCTAGATCTCAATGGACATTGGAATAAATCGGGGCCGCCATGGCATAGAAGTAAGCGTGTTCACCTTCTGATCTTGGGGTAATTAGTTCGATCCCGTGCCGCGCTGCCTTTGGCTGCCCTTGCTTAACGAATGAGACCGTGTAAGAAAGCGAAGCCTTGTATTACAGTAGGTGATGGTACATGAAGAATTCGCCTTGCTCTACGACCATAAGTGCCGAGCACAGGCCAAAATTTGTTGCCCTGTATAGGCATACGGTGACGTTTCCATATAAGTGAAAGTTTCTTGAGTGGGAATTTCACCAACAATTCAACCAACACTCAAAATTTAATCCCCGTGTCAAAGTACGAAAATGACTAGTTTGCTAAATGGCTCGAAGTGCTGAGCGAAGGCCGAAATTTGAAGCAGTATACTGTCATTCGGTGGCATTTCTATATGAGTGAAAGCTTCCTGAGCGATTTGATTAGGTGATAAAAAACAGTAAAATAAAAACTAAAACTCTTATTATTTGAGAAGAACCGAAACTTAATGTCCCCCTTGTTGTATACCTAATCCCGACCTTTTCTAACCGTTTACGGCTATTACCGAAGTAAACTTTTTCTCGAATTCGAATTATAAGTGACATGGCGGGTACCGCGCGCGGAGCATGAGTTGGTTAGCCTTCCGGAGCACCTGAATTAATCCCTGGTTTTTGGTGGGGTTCGTTCTACTCTATTTTTCGGTTTTACACGTCTTGTTGTGTTGATAGCTGTTTGAGTCTCTTTTTGATTTTACTATGGTTTCGTCTGCCTTTGCATTTTTGAATTATTGAATGCCCCTTGGTATCTTCCACTTTTCTCTTAATTTTATGACTAACGTAAACAAATTAATTTATGCCTTTGAGCAGACAGATATGATTGTCCAAAAGTTCGTTTGGAATGTAAAAAGATGATACTTCCATTTAAATACTTATATGTAAATTAACCATATCTTAGAGTCGTCTTGTTATTGAAACCAATTGGACAAAAAATTACAAAGACGTCTTGAACATCGAAAACGAAATTAACTTTAATTCAGGACGCCATCATTTTGGGTATGTTTTTATGGAAACATACTTTTTCCGTAGACCCTCTGTCTACAAACTTCACGAATGATTTGTGTAATAATTGCAAAAGGAGTATATAGCCATGGAGAGTGCCATTATTGGAACCATGCATTAAAGAGAACATACTATATTGTACACAAAGACATAGGCAAACCAACTTCATTTCAGTTGCATTGCTCACCTTTTACTATAAAATTTATTTATTTTACAACAATTAACAAACAAGTTTCGATAACTTATATTAATGTCCCTCGTTGGCTCAGATGTCGGCTTGCGGGGGTCCTTGCTGTGGGAGGAAACCGGAGAGCCAGGAGAAAAGCCACGTGTTCAAGATGGCGACCACCTTATCATTTCACATACTACCCTTGCCGAGGCTCGAACCCGGGGCGCATTGGTGAGAAGCGAGCGCGGTAACCACTTCGCCACTACGACACCTTTTATTTGACCAGACGTTTTGTTTTAATTGATATTTTGTACACATCTTTACGCTTTTGCTTTTTATTAATTAACAGTGCAAGAAAAAAAATAAAGTACAGGCGTAGACGTTTTATCGTCGTTATTTTTATTGAAACCTAATCACATCACAATTTTAATTGAGGCTAGATTTGGGCTGTCCTGGCTTCTTCACTGCACAAATCCAACGCCTAATCTACATCTAGGCATATACTCGCAATTCAATATTGCTGATGTTAGATATGAAAGACTTAAAGAAATTAATATGATTCAACATAAGGAATTTCCTTTTTTGCATTGACACAATTCAACACACAACAATTGAAGAAAGAGAAGAGGATACCGTTGTTTTTGATTTACAGAATGTTACAATTAAATTTAAGAAAGTACCACCAGGATATTCGAAAGTTAGAGTCCTAATTGACATGACAAGCTGGAAAAAACAACGGTTTAAACTTCGAAAAGAAAATTGCAGATCCCAATCAGAATGGGACCAGATGTCCTGAACGAATAACCGTCCCCTGTTAGCATGCGTCACCTATCGTAATTATTCCCCGGAAACCTTAGAAGTTCCAGAGGAATATCGATATCGATTGCTTGCTAAACAGTTGATCTCGTCTGATTATTAATAAGACTTTGTCATGAAACAATGGAACATATACTGGCAATAATACAGAGTATGCTGATGAATAGAATTACTGGTCCATTTTAACTACCATTTACACATACATGTACAATGTATTTTAACTTTTGGTGTATTGATCGCAGGCAGTATATGATACTGTGATCTTAGTACACAATTGCTGACATGGAAAAACTCACTGTCAAGAGGTGTATTTAGCTTTGATATTAAGTGTGTTGATCCCCTTGTCAAAGGAATTGATGTCAATCATTCTCCGTTCGCACATTTAACAGTCAAGCAATCAGTCTGCTGGCAAATGAGTCTCTTTGTTAAGCGATCTACTGCCCTAGCTTTGTTGGTCTCTTTTGTGCAATAACTGATCTTAATTGGATTTTTGCAAACCATCTGAAAATCCTCCTCGTCAGCTATACATTAGTGTATGTACGACACTTATAGATTAATCAAATTATATGATTCATGCTTTCAGAAGTTCTAGAAAGGAGGGGACAGAATACCCCTGTATGCCTCAAATCAATAGAAAATGAAAAAATTACAGGTACCACAGTAAGCATTATCAGGAAGTAAAAGATATAACATTAACGTTGAATATTGTGTAAACAAGGACCTCTGAAAATCAGGTAGTGGGATCAGGTTTCTAGCGGAGTAAGCATTGAATAGATCGGTTTCTTTGATGGAGCAAGCATGGAGTGGATCTGGCACCATGTCAGAGTAACATAGTGGGAATCGGGTACCAAGATGGATTAACTCTAGAGGAGATGAGAGTCCTTGGTGGAGTATGTAAAGAGGGGTCAATACCATTGTAGAGTTAGAATATCTTGTTGTTCCATCGGACACTCTTAGTCAAAATCAATTGACATAAATGAGTAATTTTACCGCCAACATTTTTAAACACTAATGAAGATTGCATTGCACACAAATGATAAACAAAGTTCTAGTGTATGATTTGACTGAAATATAAGACTTCACACAGCAATAGCAGGCAAACATATTTTTTTACATACTACTCTCAAAATCTTCCAAAGATAATGAAAACATTCTATGCAATAATTGAATTCATAAAGATGTGATTATTCTTATTGAATAAATAAAGAATTGAAAAATAAGTTCTGTCACAACTGAAAGGATATTATCATATTTAGCAAACCTGAATCAACTGTAACTAGATATCGATAGACTTCCAATGATTTTTGACTGATTCCCGTAATTAAATATGGCGCCATAACAACTAGCGAGCAATGACCACAGGACTCGCCGCAATTAAATAGCGCGCGTCAATATCGCTAATCACTAACTTAAGACCCTTGGGAGCGATGAATATGTTCTACATGCTAAATACAAGAAGGGGTTTACCGTATGATTTCATGTAAGAAACAAATGATACCTCCCAAAATAATACGATTTAACTCGATTCTTCCCGGATTATCCTAACGCGACCATGTTCCTATCTCATTCACTAGAACCGCCGTTGTATACCCAATGGTGCGCTGTTGCACTTAATGAACCCACTTCTAATGTTTGTGTTATTGAAAATGCGGATACACCTTAACTTTTCCAAATTTACACTCGAATGTATTTCAGCAGGGTCATATTAAAATGTATAGTCCATGGTCTGATGTTTAGCTGAGTGTGTTTTGATTAACACAATAATTCTACGTCATAGGGACTTGATGTTTTACTATGTTTCCTTTTTGGAACTTTCTGAATATTGTGTTGATGTTTCAAATCTTTATTTTATTTATTTTTTGTCGATAATTTAATGAAATATGAATTTTATGTTTTCATTTGTAATTCTGTGTTGCTAAATGGCTTTGATTTATTTGATAAACAAATAAATATTTATTCAATTTGTTTTTTTTTTTCTTTTTATTTAAATATTAGATATAGAAATGGTCGGTGAGCTCATTTTTGTCTAGAAATACAGATGTATTACAAATTTGTTATATCAATATATTAAAAAGTTTCAATTATAGTCGTAATCCAAACATTAATCGTTAACTTATCATTTTAAGACGATTTTATCATGGCCTGGTAAGGCAGCGTCTGAACGCAACCGATCCAAAGGGTTAAACTATTTGTTCTATGGTTGTATCAACGTCACAATAAAAAAAACTTTCACTTGTTTTGAAATGTCACCGAATATCGCTACATCACTCTCAAAATTAATGCGACACCAAAAATTGATAACCCCATAGTATTATTTTACTTTTTTCCTTTTGTTAACCGTTTATATTCTGATCGATTTCACATCCCGTTAATTATAATTTCCTAGTTATTGCATAACTAATAACATGTCGTATCTCTTTATACATGAAAAAGGTCATCGACGCATAAATAGGAAGGGGATATTGATAGACCGCGTTCAGACCATTATATATTACAACATGACACGAGGTCCAAATTAACTCTAATGGACTTAGTTCCTGATGGTGCCAGTGCCGGAATAAAGAAATAGGAAAATGCAAATTAATTGAATATTATCAGACACATTAAAGGACAGACAAGTCAAGGATGTAACCTCTAGCTGTTTACTTAATTGTCATTTGTTTTGATAAGAATATATATATTTTCGCTGCGATATCGTCAAGGACATTTTAATAATCTTAGTCTTCATTATATCTATATCATCTGTGGATTTATTTGAACAGAGTTTGAATACAATCACCAACATTATAATTTAACGTTTCTGTGAACAAATTGGTAAGTTGTTAATCAAAATTTGATTTTGGAATACCAATAGAATGCACAAATTCATTTACATGTATATATACTTATCTGTCAATATCTACTGAATTTATCTATGATATGTTAGGAAAATTAAAACAAGCAATGTATTGATAGCTAAAGCTAAACTTGTCTCGAATTCCCTTTGACCCTATTCAAGAATAAAATCGAAAAATATGTACTGGTTAGTATACCGCGAATAAACAATAATAATAAACTATATCCATCTGTCTAATATTGATTTTTAAAGTAATTTCTGATGTGTTTTATTGGACGTTTGCAAATGAACCCAAAGAAACAAACAATGAAAAAGGTCCGTGTCGGTTTTTTTCCTTTTGATTTCCGAGCCAATATTTGAAAGTTTTGGCGATATTTCACTAGTGATTAAATGTTGCACTATTCCGAAGAGTTTCGGTGATAATACTGATTTGATCTTTCATGATATCAACAAATGACTAAAACGCATGCGCAGATAATCTCTCTCAAAACACCAGGTTGATTAATCGAAAGCGACAAAATTGGGAAAAGGATATTATTGATGGCTTTAATCACAGGGGATTTTGGGAATAGTTTGGAAAGTTGGTTTCATTGGAATCGTAAATCAGCCTTTGATCTATTGCCTAGTGAAAATCCTCAGAAACACAATCGCACAGATGTTGTTTTATTTCCATTCCAGACATTTTGTATTTTAGTTCATTATGAGGTTTCTGAATTTCTACAATGATTCAGTGTAACAATAATTGTAATATTATCCAGTTATAACTACGGGTCCTACTTCTAGGTAAATACCTTATTCATACAAAAAAAAAAAAAACAAAAAAAAAAAAACACAAACTCAAAATGTATCTTAAGATCATCTTTCAAATTCAGTAAAGGTTAATAGCTTTAATCTTTTAAAAAAAGAAATGTCTCAAATATGTAACAGTCGGTGACGGTAACATGTCAATTACTGAGCTGAAACGAATGACTCAAATTAAAATAATGACATTGCAATACCGTATAAACCCACAATTTCTGTGTAACTAAAAGATATTTCCTCTTAAAAACTATTATCATTTTGCATCCTATTCATTGCGATTCATTATTTATTCCAGGGTGTTACGTGTCACAGTTAAACATTTCTGGCATTATTTGAATAATATAAAACTTAAATTACTCCCTTTAAGCTTTAAGCCGGATCAAATACATGGCGGAATTTACCTGTCCATCAGTTAATCAAGAAAAATGTAAATCTCCTGCTTCGTACCTTTGTTAGTTGTATTGTTGTGTAACACCACATTTAAGAAATTTTATTTTATTGGATTCGTCACAAATGCCGTTATATGCGCCAAATTTGGCAATCACCTGCTGTGACACGAAAACTAAGCTTTTATTGTCTGATCCGAAGGACAACACAAACTGACCACAGCCTGGTGCGGACTCAAACCATCGACCCAAATATCAGAAGGCAAAAGATGCTAACCACTCAGCCAACGCGGCCTCCTTTACACGGTAAAAACCCCTAGTAGGATAGTCTATTACGTATGTCTACATTTCTAAAGCTCTCGGAGATGTTGAACGAGGTATAATATATGACTGAATCAAGGTTTGGTATGGTATTGTTGTTTAACTTCCCACTCAAGAATATTTCACTCATATGGAGACGTCACCGTGTGCCGATTAAGGGCTACAAATTTTGCCTATGCTCGGCACTGCCAACACCTACTATGACACGGGGCCTCGGTTTTTACTGTCTCATTCGAAGGACAGGGACGGCCAACCGTAGAGTGGAGCTGACGCGGCTCGAACCCGGATCTTCCAATTCGCAGCCGAACTCGCTAGCCACTCGGCCACGGAGGTCCACATGAATGGATCAACAAAACAAAACACTGAATTTGAAAAGGATTTTATTACAAGCATAAGGAAGTAAAATGTCTAGCGCAATTCTGGGTTTTCCGACTTTAAGCCGATTTAACAAATGCAAATAATCCCAAGAATAACGGTTTTAAAGGTATAATTATCCCTATATTTTGAAATCATGATGCCTAATGCAGTTTTTTATCCAAATTTGAATCAATTTGCAGATTGCAAATTAGCTTAATGATAATAACAATCTCTTAACGGTATCATAATCCCTATTATTTTAACCTATCCCTACAGACTTCCATGTAGGTGGCATGCATATTAAACCTGCCAGTGATCATTTTCCATGATTTTTATATCGTTTATTTATCTCATTGCCGTTGTATTATTCTGGGAATCAGTTTGATTCGTCTACAAAAATAACACAAAGGTGAGGTGGTCATGTTCGTATAGCTATTCCAACACGTAGATAGTTGTCAAAGATATTTGCGTCAGTGTGGAACAATTTCTACAATTGTGAACGCCGCAGCAAGACTCTCGTATTTCAGTTTATATGATAAGCCTGTGTCTGTTCTGTCTCTTGCTTAGGGTTCATAGATTCCGTTTGTTCCACACGACGGATCATTCAGGGTTTTTATGCAGCAATCTTTAATCGAATGTCACGATTATTCGTCATTGCATAAAACATAACTCGTAACTAGAAACAAATACAATAGCAAATTGGTCTTGGTTTCTCAATATATCGTTCTTAGATCACCGAAATATGGCAGAGACTAGTCGCTTGGATATATGAAGATGCCTGCCTCTGTACTTAAGTCTGCCCGAAGCAGTCTCTCGGGCTCTTAAACAAATATTCATGAAATATTCAGTGGAACATGCTTGGCAGTAAACGGTATGCATCTTGTGCGACATTTACATATGATGCTTGGGCAGAGCAATGGCGCGTGTGTCAGATAAACAGTACATACAACAACATTTGTGTTGGATAATACAGGTGTTGCAGGAATAGTCAGGCTAGGGAAAAACCTAGGATCAATGAAGATTAGTTGCCTTGTTATAGATTAGAAAATAATGATACAAGGCAGACCCAAGCATTCCACCTATTATAAATTCTATCTAATACACATGTCACATGTAATTAGCCATTTTATTGTCACGCAGCCCTGTTTTGCATCAGGACAAAACTTTTATAGTCATTTTTGATTAATTTACTAGTATATTTCAGTATTCTCGGACGACCATGATTTACAATTAAGCCTTGTAAATCAAAATATGAAATTTGTTCAATATTATTTCATGTGAGAAAATCAATGATTTGTTTTTGAAGTAAGTACTACTACATGTACAAGCACTCCAGTCTGCAATTATGACTAAAAGTCATCTTGATATTTCACAGGTAGGAAAGAATAAATGCAAAGGGATATCAGGCACTCAAAGTCGGGATGGAAACAACAAGCTGGAAGCTAAAAAGGTATGAGGACAGGTGCCCGGGAAGGTGATAAAATTGGAAATACAAAAAGCTTGTTGTTTCTGCTGTCTTCAATCAATCACAGTTTGACTTGTTTTAAGAGACCAATCAAGGGAACGATCAAGAAGAGTTACGTATGGCAGGAGATATCTCAGACCAGATGACTTACATAGGAAAAAGCTACTTTTAACTATACGTTTAGGTCTAATAAGACATTCCTGTAGGCATTTAATTAAGTAGGTCGCTGAAGCAGGTTAGACTGTTATTCCCTTTTTTTCAAACTTTAAATATGACCGTTTTTAACAATATATTTATTAAGTTTCTGTAAAGCAGCACGATCTCATAGACTTAATGTCCAGCTTAATACCGACCGAACTAAAAATAATTATAGCATTATATCCAAAGGACGTTTTAGCGATTATAAATGAGATAACGTTCTTAATGCTGTAAATCCTACTCTTATTTCAATATCTTTATATCATATGACGCCACAACGTCACAAAATACGTGTAAAAAGTACTTGTAATTAGTCAATCAGATTAATCTCCCTGGCCAATAGTTCCCTGCTTGACCTTAGTGACGTCACAGTCTAATTGTGTCCAAGATTGATTTGTTTTGATGAGAAGTTTACGTTTTATCGGAGAACTTGAGATCAACTGACGAAGACATGGCAAAAAAAGAATAGCTATATAGGTTCGCCAGACATCATTCGATATCAGCAAAGTGCAAATTTAGTCTTAAAGTGCGTAATTTTGGTAATGTTTTAATTTTTTCTGTATTCCTGATTCACGACACTTTCAGTATTATTTTAGTCAGATCAATTCTGATGTAAGCATTATATTCCTAAACAATGAAACAAGTTGAACGTGCTGACACTTACTGTGACTCTGAATTTTTAACGTCTCATCCGATTTGAGCTTATCTTATATAGGTTTTAAATTTGACCTTAAACCGTACTTCACATTTTTTAACATTTTTCTATTTTTATCTACATGTACTATTATATCGACTATAAAGGGAAATGGGCAACAAAATTTTCAAGAAATTTTTTAATTCATTTGTGAATCAGTTTTGGTTTCAAACATCTATATATGGATTAAATTACTGCTTTCTTATTAAAAAGAATCCGCAATTTTAACCAAACTAGATTGTATCTCTCACTTCTTAATTGAATGCTAAGAATATGTCAAAATAGCTGTAGTCAGTGCATTTTCATTATACCCCCCCCCCCGCCAACAAAGATGTAGGGGGTATACTGGATTCACCTTGTCTGTCCGTCTGTCTGTCTGTCCGTCTGTCCATGTATACCGCACCATAAGTTAAGTACCCATGGGTCTACAAAGTTGATACTTCACACATGGGTTGACCATGACTCAAGGAGGATCCCTATTGATTTTGGGGTCAGAAAGTCAAATGTCAAGGTCACAAGACTGTTCCTTGAAAATGGTTTCCGCACCATAACTGAAGTACCCATGGTTCTACAAAGTTGATACTTCACACATGGGTTGCCCATAACTCAAGGAGGATCTCTATTGATTTTGGGGTTGGAAGGTCAAAGGTCAAGGTCACAAGACTCTGTTCCTTGAAAATGGTTTCCGCACAATAACTCAAGTACCTTTGAGTCTACAATGTTGGTACTTCACACATGGGTTACCTATGACTCAAGGAGGATCCCTATTGATTTTGGGGTTCAAAAGTCAAAGGTCAAGGTCACAAACATAACTCCCGTTCCTCGAAAATGCTGCCACGGGGGATATAAGTCCCGTTAGGACAATTCTAGTCTTACAAGTTTCTTTCAAGTGAATTTAAATTACATGTTTAAAGAAAATAGCATTCAAACAAAGGTTTGTCATCAATCTTTCATATCGATCTCACAATTCCTATATGGAAGACGAATATAAAGAGTTGAGTAAACACGGACTCTGGGACATATCAGGGGTGGGATCAGGTGCCCAGGAGGAGCAAGTATTCCCTGTTGAACGGTTAAACACGGCATGAACCCTATACAGACGAGCCTCATTGATCCGGACGCCAATAATACGGATGCTTCACCTTCCAGACGGAAATTAACGGGAACACAATTGTCAAGTTGCATTAGACATTATAATATATATGTTTCAGTAGTCCGGACGCTTCATTTATCCTTGGGAACGAAAGTGTCCGGATTAATGAGGCTTCACTGTATATTGATCAGGTAAACAGAAAAATCCGTAGTTAAAAACAGTATGTAAAGAACATTGTACAACAAGTAAAAGCACAATTACCTAAATATTTGTCATATAGAAATTTTGTTAACTTACAACTTCCTACAATAGCGGGAATCAAATAAGCATCGCAATTTTTACAGATATTATCTCTCCCAGGACAAGCTTATAATTGTAATAAATAATTACTAATGCAGGTGAGTAACGGCGCTCCTAGATAGCCATATGCGGAAATGTATGACTAATGTAAGACCGAGCTTCATGTGTGATGTAAATTCATCAAATGCAGCATTGTATAGTTTCTAGTAATGGGCAGCGTCAAAATACAGTTGTGCTGGACACACGCCTACCTTAAGATTACAGGTACAGCAATAAATCAGTGGGTGTATAAAGGTGCACTTAAAATGCCAATTCTAATAAAAAACAACTTCACATATGGTTACCTGATTGACCGCTACGCTTTAAGGGAAATTATACCTCGTCAGAATTTTTACATCAATGTACGTAACGCACACGGATTGTATTTCAATGAGTGGGAATGAAAAAAAACCACAGCAAGAGTTTAATACATGAACTATTAGTACATATAACTGATTCATTTTCATAATGGTTTTAACCTTACGCCTAACAAATCTTTTATTTAAAATTTTCTTTAGGTTAAGTAAAATTTATTCTTGTCTTTTCTTTATTACCTACTAATTTTCGTATCGTCATTTCTGATAATATCTACCTTGTCGAGACTGCTGCTACACTTTGTGATATGCTCTCGGCTGTGAATACATTAAGATTCTATGCATCCAGAAGAATACGAAGTAGACTTATTGAAGTCCAAGTATAATATTTCGAATTATAACCACATACCCTATCTCTTTATTCAGAGAGAGAGAGAGAGAGAGAGAGAGAGAGAGAGAGAGGGGGGGGGGTGGGGGTCTCGGTGCGATCACACTACATGTAATACAGAAAAAGGAGGAAGTAACTTTAAAAAAAACACCAACTTTATCTAAGTCACATATCATCAGGATTATGTTCCCTTTGTCATTATCCTAACCCTGTCCTATTTTTTTCGACCATTATGAGATATATGAATTACTTTTGAATCTTAAAATTGAGGGACACGTTTAGCATCGTGCAGAGAGCACGAGTTTCTTATCCTTCCGGAACATCTGAACTCATTCTCGGTTTCCATTGGGTTCGTCTTTCCGCTCTTTTGTTTTATGTTTTGTTTTGGGGATTTTTATTTATAGTTGTGTTACTTTTGTTTGTTTTATGACGGCCAGTCTGTTGTCTGAAGTGCAATCGTTCTCTAAGAATCTGTTATCCAGTGTTATTTTGTTTATTCATTCGATATCAATTCATTGATTTCTGTATCTTCAGAATAAAAAACTGACTCAATAAATTCCCTTAATGTAAATGATTGATTTGTCTGAAAATGAAATTATCAGGGAATTTTATTTGAAATTACTAAAGACGGTTTCGTTGGACTCAAGGGTGATTTTAAGAAATGGCTGTTTTGCTGTTATTCTTCTCCAATTGTGTAATGGCGCATAAGAGATAAGAAAAATAATTGAAATTCCGCATGATGAAAAAAATTCTGTGAAGCCTATATGACATAATAAAATTACATGATATCGACCCTAAAGAAAGATCGAAGTACTGTCTCAAAGTAACATATATATACATGTATTTGGACTCTCTAGCTACGCCTATGTTGCTGAAATCCAAGAGTTCAAATTCTATTATTATACTGTTAGCCATTTTTAGAGATATGGATCAATCGTCGTCAGTCCCTATAGAGAGATGACGTATTTCATGACAAGTCTTGGTAATTGTAAATTTCAATTCAAGTTAAAACATTTCACATTTCGTTTTAGCGATTGGAAAAATTTTCAATGTTGAAGTAACTAAGGAAAAGATACTTTACAAATTCCGCCTGAAATTTCGATTTCATTTGAATCAAGAACAATCGCGTAACGATGTTCCAGTATTACTGACTTTAATAAAATTGAAGTGCAGTTTATTTACTCGCTTCAGCCTAAATGAAC
>JACSZP010018629.1:0-19775 GCA_016161895.1 Pinna nobilis
ATATATTTATATGTATATCGTTTGCGCTTTTTACCAAACACAGGAAATGTAATACTTATCCCCGATAATAAAATACAACAAAATTCTTTTAATGAATTTACATTTTTTTTATCAATAGCTTGTGTTGGCAAAGATAAATTCGCCTGTAGCAATAACAAATGTATCCCAACATCCCAGCTTTGCGATGGATCATATGACTGTACAGACAAAACGGATGAGATAAACTGCAGTAAGTAATTTAGTTTTACAGGCAAATATGTTCAAAATTGACACAGAATTGTATAAACGACATCTTTACTTAGATATATGGAAAAATGATACTCTTGTTAAACTTGCAAACTTGAGCCTCATTAATCCGGACGCAAATAATTCGAATGTTTCACCTTCTGGGTAAAATGTATGGAAACAGAATTGTCAAATTGCAATCTTCATTACAACACGTACAGTTCGGTATCCTATTGCTTCATTAATCTGCACGATTTGCAATGGAACATAAATGTGTTTTGATTTATGTGGTTCCACTGAATCTTATTTGTACTTCCTGATGGTTTTGTCGGCCTTGTTACTATGCTGTTTTGCACTACATTAGTTGATTCAATGAAATTCATCTGATTCTTGGCAATAATGTTTCTGGCATTAAACTGATTTGGAATATCTGTCCATGTCCTTGTCTCTTTTGTCTAATTGGTCCCATCGTCTGCTCGTCAAAATTTTATGGCAATGTCTACGGTTGCGTACATGAAAACTGTCATTTAATGTGGCTATTTATTGCATGGTGGTGTTTATTCTGGTGGTTAATTCTGGTTTGGTACTCATTGTAGGGTTGACTTTTATGATGGTGACCCGTTTTATTTTACTTGCAACAGTTTGCGTCCCTCGGGATGTCTCTGCATTGTTTGCCGGTTTTTTGCTGTTGTACAACTATGGTCTGTCTCCTACGTAGTCGTTGCATTGTACAGTCTAACCTGCCTTAGCGAGCCGCTGAATTAAAGGAACGCCCGTCTTATGTGACCTTATGAGTTGTTCCCAAAATGGCTTTTTCTGTAGTAATCACCTGAATTTAGAGACCACCTGTCATATGTGACTCTTTTTGCTCCTTCCCTTGGGATTCCAGGTTCCATGGTATATTGGGTATATGCAATTGCGTAAAATTTGTTTTATATATCCCTTTATAAATTGCAGTATATTATTAATTGTTCACTTTTATATTGACAGTATGGTCCCTCTCTCAGTGGGTCTCCAAATTGCATAGTAATGTCTGCTGTTGTATACGAGTGTGTCTCACTGTGGATGATTGTATCGTGTCTATTGTCTCTTTTGTGTTACTTCTAAGTGATGTCATCTGCGCCATCTTTTAAACGTTTGGCTCATCCCTCAACGTGTCACTGTATTGTATGATGACGTCTGCTCACTTATAAATGTGATCTGTTTCTCTCTCTACGTATATATCTAATGATATCTGTTCTATTCTCATTATGTCATTGTATTGTAAAGTTGTGGTCACTCTTGTATAAAAGTGGTCTGCTCATTAGCTGGTCAGTGTATTGGGTGGTGATGTCAGCATCACATATCAAGACATCAGAGTAACCCGTCAAGTGAGAAAATATTGCGCTCATTGTAAAAATCCTATCTCCGAATAAATCCATGTTTCTTAACTAAGAATAAACTATCGTCTTCTCATCTTTAAAAAAGCATTTGCACTTTTGATATAGTCATAAAGACGTCCATGTGTCGGGTTAAAGGAGATGTATCGACGTTTCGATTGAAGTTTGCCGAAAGACGAATAGATATACTCGACTGATTTTTTTTATTCAAATGTTAAATTCCTCATCTTTCTAGAATGAACAAATTTTTTGTCTGAACGTTTTTTTTTTAGAGAAAAATGATTTTCAGTCTTCTTGTTATAGCCTTCAAAATACGTAATTTTTTTCCGTAGTCGAACCAATTTTGACGGATTTATTTCCCGTCAACGCAAAAACATTTGTATATAACATCCATCTTTTTTTCTCCTATGAAAAAAGTTCGACTAATGGTTATATAACTATTTATCTAGAATTATTTTCTCTGTAAGTCAGTTTTCCTTTTCTATTCTTTGCCTTATCATATTTTGTAAAAAATCAAAAGAAAAAATATGCTGTTTTGAATTTGTTTTAAGGAAAACCCACCCTAGAAAAAGATTGAAAGGGAAACAGGATAAAAATAGAGAAAATGGACATTCCTTTATATTTTCTTAAAGTTAGACCAACTGAAATAATCTATTATATATATCCAGTAATAAAACAGAAAAACTACTTAGAACTCTGTTCTAAAACCAGTTATAATTTGATTCGGCAGTATTATTAACTACATCTTGGATTACTTTTTGGTTCTCAACCTTCTCAACCACACTTAACAATTCAAGTCACTAATTTCTGAGTGAATAGAGGAATAATACAATTAATTATCTACATGTGATTCAAGAATATCCCCACTGACCCACTGTTGTTGAATCGTTATGATGTATGGCGTTTTTCTTTTGCTTGCCTCAATGTTGTCTGTACCACAGAACTTCGCTGTGTGGTATACTATTACCTGTGTTTATTTCACTGTCATCTGTGTTGCTATATTGCATGGTATTAACTCCTCCTATGTCAGTAATACGTGTTGGCATAACGGTTCGCTGTATTGTATAGCATCAAGTGAACTTGCACTTGTATGTTATTGATATGTTGTATTGTGTTGTTTCTTGTACCAGTATTGCATGTCATACGTCGCGGTATGTTTTGGTAATGTATTTCATCATATCGTTGTATTGTATCGTGATGTCCGTATACTTTGATTAAAGTGTTGTCTGTCTGACATTATGACCTTTTATTCATTTTATCGGTTGTGTGCCTTTGCGCCAGTCTCACATTTTGTCATTGCATTGCATCGTGTCTGAAAGCTTGCGTCAGTGTAGTCCGCTGTTTTGTTTGATGATATATAAGTTGGTGACAGCAAAATCTGATGATTTTCATTTTTCTTTGTGAGATCAAAAACACTTGAAAGTCGTAAATGTTGTATACCTAAAATTAATCATGTTATATGACAATTCAATACATTTACAAAAAAGAAAGAAAAATAGATTAATAAAATAATAATAATAATAAATAAATCAGATCTTATTCAAATCACTTAACTTATCAATCATTCGCAAAATTCTGAAATCCTTAACACGTACGTAATATGTATACAATTTGTATTTGTCAAATTGTGCAGACCGTAAGGGTTTTTATTACGCCTTTCTCAAAATGCTAAATTATTTTGTAGAACATTCTAGAAAAGTTTTGAACGTCGTTCTTTACAGATAAAAATGTTCAGAACGTTTTCAATTCCTTTCAGAATGGAATATGATAAAGATTAATAATGTTCTGTTCTTACCAATAATTTATTTGTTACAGATGAAACATGTACTGAAAATCAATTTAGCTGTTCCTTTAAGTGTATTCCAAAGGAATTTGTTTGTGATCATTACATCGACTGTAAAGACGGCGAAGACGAGAAGGATTGCCCAGGTTAGTTGAAATGTCACCAGACACTATTTTATGAAGACTATCATTTAAATTTCGTATTTCAAATGTTGGAAAAATCATGCTACCATTCGCTGCGAATATGACAAAATGGTAATTCAGGTAAGATTATCAAGAGTTATCTCCCATTGATTGTATGATTTCTTTAGCAAGAAACCGTGATTTTCCGTAGTGACGCTGTGTAGAGCAATTGCCAGAGATTAGTCTTAATTCTCAAACTCTTTGATTTGAGAGATTTAGTAGTGATAAGTAAGTGATATATTACGGTATATGTATTCCTAGTTTAACTCTCAATCTTTTCAAATAACTTTGTCTTTTAACTTCATGCTCCGCTATAAAGATGACGTTATTTCATTAAATAATACTAAGTTTGGTGACAACGTTGATCGCATCTATCCAAATGAACTTGAAATAACGGACACTATGAAAACTGCCAAATCTGCATCATATCTCGACTAACACCTAGAGATTGACAGTGAATGACGGCTGAAAACCAAACTTTACGACCAAAGAGATGACTTCAGCTTCTCTATTGTGAACTTTCCATTTTTATGTGGCAATATTCCAGCAGCACCTGACTATGAATCATATATTTCTCAATTGATAAGATATTCCAGAGCATGTGTTTGTTATCAGGATTTCCTTGATAGAGGGTTGCTGCTGACAAAGAGTCTACTTAACCATGGGTTCCTTATGGTTAGATTAAAGTCATCTCTTCGAAAGTTTTATGGTCGCCACCATGATCTGGTTGACCGGTATGGTAAATCTGTAAAACAGATGATAAGGGATATGTTCCCCTTGGCGGATACCTAATCCCGTCCAACCCCCCTTTTCCTTTTAAGACCATCACCGATTGTGACTTATTCCCATATTTGATATGTGACATGGCGTGCCATCATGACCCGGTTGATCAATACAGATAACCAGTATAAACAGATGATGAAGGATATGTTCCCCTTGTCGCATACCTAGGCCCGATTCCCCTTTCTTGTTTATGAACATCACCAATTGGGACTTATCCGTGTATTCGACAATGTGTAACACGACGGGTGCCACGCGTGGAGCAGAAGTTGCTAACTTTTCCAGAGCACCTGAACTCATCCCCGGTTTTTAGTGGAGTTCGTGTTACTCTATTTTTAGTTATAAGTGTATTTCTGTGTGTAGTTTTGTCTCCTTTTTGTTTTTGCCACGGTTTTGTAAGTCGACTTTTTGAATTTGGAATGTCCCTTGGTATCATCTACTTCACCCCTTTGGTCATAGGCTTAGATTTCCCTTTCCACTCAAAACATCCATGTTTGATCCTTTTTCTCCCACACTTCCATGACTAGAATGTATGTGCACACGGACTTGGTATAACGTTCAGCCATTTAATTCCTGTGTGACGTCATAGCGCGTGCGAGGTGTCTTTCCTAGACAGAGTTATCTTTTAACGGGTAAACATTGTCTTTCACGGTCAAGTCTGGGAGAATTGTATATCTTGCAATATAAGATTCATTTTAGAATATATTAATTTTTATATTCATTATCTACCAATTAAGAAAGTTACAATTTATACATTTGTATTCATTTTTCGGGATATTGTGCGGGAATATGGTTTCTATTAGTAATTGAATGACTCTAGATGACGCTTTTCCGCTTTAACGTCATTTCAGCGGGAATATTACGTAAAGTTACGCTCCATTACCATCGTAGATATTAGCCCCACACAAACGGTGTCGGTTATCTCGTGATTCATGAATGAATGAAGTTTGTATATCATTTATCTTGCAGGGGAATGTATTGAAACGCAAAGCTTTTTCTGCGCAAACTCTAAATGTATCCCGAAGAATACTACTTGTGATGGCCACGATGACTGTGGCGACGGTAGTGACGAGGAAAACTGTGGTATGTATCATCTTTTGTTTTTGACTATTTTCAAGACAAAGAATTTTACTCTTCTCGCCAGAAAATTTTTCAAAGTATAATTTAACTTGAACGCATTATCTAATGTTATTTCCTAGACAAACATAGTTTTGGGTCATATTACCAGGATGGCGTTCACCAAAAGTACAAACAATTTGCAATGAGTTTCTAGATTCAAAGGGAGGAAAACTGATCTTTGATCCGCGGCTTTGCCGTTGTCTTTTACACTATATCCAGCATGGAAGTGTTGTCTGTACGCTGCAGGATGTAGACAAACACATCAAATTTACTTCTTATTCCGTTCCTATCTACTTTGCATTTTGTCAATCATCAAACTCAAGTTTAATAAAGCAACATTCGTAAAGAAAATTAATTTGTGTATTATTCTTTTACAACAAGTTATCAAAATTATCAAATTAGACAAATGTTTGCAGATTCATGTTTTATATATATTCCTTTTACAGAACAGAGTACTACTTTGACAACGGAAACGACAACTGTCTCTCCTACCTCAACCATTTCAACGGCTGGGACAACAGAAACAACAGCTACGACGACAGGTAATCAGTTTTTATCTATCATTTTTGTTGAATTTAATCCAGTGCAAATAACACTTTATTATTGAAACGAAAAATAAGATGAACGATAAGCGATATCATGCTGCTCGTTGAAACATTGCCTCTTTCTACGTGAATTTTCAAAAATTCCTCTGGCGGATGAGTAACGGTATTTTAAAGATGAGGCAGTCAGTTGTACATCTAATTGTCAATTTAAGAGGGGCACAAATACATTCTTGACTTGCATAGTGACACAACAAATAGTTCAATAGAAAATCACTCTTCCATAACAATTGACATGTTTTTGTAAATCAGAATGGTTGAAAATACATGACAGGAGCAGATATGGTTAACCTTAATAATTTATCGTTGTTTTTCTAATATTTCGCAAACAGTCCCTTGATATGTACAAAAGACAACTACTAACATATTTTTTTTATGAAAACTTGGAAAAAAATTATAATCCAAATGTTTACACTTTGTAGGGACAGGCTCAACGATGTCGTCTACAGCAACGGCTACTACAACTGCTCCACGTGTTACTACATCTAGTACAGAAGTAACAACATCTTCTACAACTGGTAAACAATATATTTTCAATTTGATTCCTAAAGAAGATAGGGTACGCAAGGGTTATTTCATCGTACTCATGATATTCTCCGTAGCGGAACTCTTCATATTAAAGGTGCTTTTAACCTAAGTATTGGGACAACGTGTTTACAAACGCACAGGCACGACGACTAATGCAATATCTTACGATTAAGTGCAAGCGTATAAACTGTTACACCTAAAGTAAAAAAGACGTATTTATAACAATATCACATCTTTTTTTCTGAGCACATGTGTAAAATAATTTCGAAATAGCGATACTCCGTCATAATGGTAATGAGGTACATTCACTATGATAAAAATTGTTCCATAATTTTGCATAAGTACAACAGCTAGATGTAAACTGATGAAACTTCATTGATAATTCGTTTTGATTTACAGAATGGGGTTTAAAATCAAACCGAGTTACTGATGTATCGATTGAAGCTCATACTGGTCTTATTTTCATTCGCTTGCATTATTTAATCGTTAATTGCCTTATAATTTGACTTTTGCTTGGCGCCTATTGTTTTCATCACAGAAGGATCGTTAGCATGTCGACACTAACTGTGCCACTCGACCTCAGCGTTTGTTGTTTTATCCAAAGTTTAAGACAAGTCAGCTTAATCATCTCTGTATCCAAAGCGCATAAAATTGCAATTATTGGATCAATGGAGATAGAGTCGTAAAAAAACTTTAACCATGTCATGAGTATATATGTGCGGACAAGGCAAATAATAATCACATCATTCACAGATGATCATGATTATATATGTGCGGACAAGGCACATAGAAAACACATCATTCACATATGATCATGCATGGGGTCCTCGGTTTGTATGATCACAACACGTCTGGGCTAAGTCTGGCATTATTCAATTTGCATTTTAGGTTAAAATTAAGGTACTGGAAATGTTTTCGTTCAAAGTCAAAATATGACTGTCCTAAAAATCCCATGGGCGCGGAAAACTATAACAGTGGAGACTTTTTTTCGAGTGGAATATAGGAGGCGCGCTTTTACGCATAGACACTTTTCTCGTGCAATCCCCTGTTACTAATAACGCCCTATGCTAAAAGGTACATACTTCTATTTCTTTTTACGGATAATGAAGATAACCATTAACTTTTGTCGGTATGGTATAGTATTGTCGTTTAACGTCCCACTCAAGAATATTTGCCCCATTTGGAGACGTTACCGTGTGCCGGTGAAGGGCTAGAAATTTTGCAAATGCTCGGTAATGCTGGCCGTAGAGCAGGAAGGGTTCTTTAACATTCCAACATCTCCTGTGACACGGGACCTCGGTTTTTTTACTGTCTCATGTCACAGGAGGTGGTGGCATGTTAAAGAACCCTCCTTTTATGAAATTTACAAATACATGTACTACGATTTGTTCAAATACTGTGATGCAAGTCGGTAAGTATTTCATCCTTTAAGTGATATGAATAATTTTCAATACCATACCTGAAAAGACCTTTACTTTTATCTTTGTCCTACGTTAAGCAGTTGTTGAATTAACCTCGCTTCTGGTCAGATTTTTAAAATTTTTTAGTGACATCCCTTCTCTTTTTTTGAATTTTTATATAACTCTATTTGGAGAATACTTAAGACAAGTCAGAGCATGCGTTATTGAACATTCTACCTTAGACCATACTAAGATTGAATTCAACGAACGACCTACGTGTGACTTTAAAGGTATCGTTCTATGTGGAAAAGGTACAACGGCCATGTCATGTTTTAAGTGGAAAACTACTGATAATAATCACCTATTCTATTCGACCAAAATACACTATACAGATTCCTTAAATATACACGACAATACGAATCTCTGAAAATTAGAGGTTAGAATTTCCATTTATTGCAATAGAATGTAGACTCTGAACTTTTAAAAACTCGTGCCTAATAGCTATTGTATTTGCTAATATCTTTAAATCGAAATGGATATAACGCTTAAAACGATTGATATCGAATGTGCACGGTATGGTATTAATTCAAATCTTCGAGAGGGACGGATTTGTAATTCCGTCCGAAAACTAGCCACAAAGACATCCACGTATAAAAAAATTGTTTTTTGACGTCATGTTCGAGAATCAGTAGTATTTGCCCAACCAAAGTTACAAAACCGCATATACAGTAAAAGGATATTTATTAATGTACTTCAATAATTTGAGCAGGTGCATCGACTTCATCTACGCCCGGTGTGACAACAACATCTTCGGTAGAATCAACACTTTCCACAAGTGGTAAGTATGATAATGCAGAGAAACACTAGTTTGTTTGATGGTTGGTAGGTTAATAATAGTGCTGGTCAATATCCTACTCAAGGATATTTCACTTATTTGGATACGTCACCATTTGCCGATTAAAGGATGGCAATTTTGCACTCTACTTGACGTGTATGGCCGCTGAGCAGAAAGGGTTCTTTAACATGCCCGAACCTACTGTGAAACAATACCTGTTTTTTTTTATTGTTTTATCCGAAGGACCGGGACAATCAATCGCAGCGCTATGGATATTCGGACCAACGACCTCAAAATGGCGAATACGCTAATCAGTAAGTCACGGCTCTCCCTTACTAGTTAGCCAACAAAATAGAACTGAAATTTGATATTTTTTTAAAATAAAGATTAGAGCTTTTAGAGTTTAAAAGTGGGCTGCCAATTTACGCACCTAGTAGATTTATAATTGATTAAAATCTATTGATTTTATAAATGATGAACATCTTGAAGATGTTTTTTCGTGCAAATTATTGCAGTATTTGCTGGAGTATTCACACCATATTTGAAATAGTTTATATTCGTGAGATTCTGTACGACCTAGATCACTGTTAATCTGTATGCCTAGAAAAAAAAATTCTCGATAGAAAAGATCAGACAAAAAGGAAAGTTGCAGTCCAATAAGATCATAGTTATAAGTAGATTGACGTCCAATAAGAACATAGTGATAAATATATTGACGTCCAATAGGGACATAGTCTTAAGTAGATTGGAGTCCGATAGGATCATAGTGATAAGTGGAGTGACATAAAAAAGATCATAGTGGAAATTAGATCGCCGTCCAAAAAGATCATAGAGTTTAGATCGTCATCCAATAGGATCAAAGTGATAAGTAGATTATTCTCCTATAAGATCATAGTGGTAAGCAGATTGACGCCCAATAAGATCATACTGATAAGTGGATTGACGTCCAATAAGATCATAGTTGTAATTATATCGCCATCCAATAAGGTCATAGTGATAAGTAGATTGTTGTCCAATAAGATCATAGTGTTAAGTAGATTGTTGTCCAATAAGATCATAGTGATAAGTAGATTGTTGTCCAATAAGATCATAGTGTTAAGTAGATTATTGTCCAATAAGATCATAGTGATAAGTAGATTGTTGTCCAATTATATCATTTTTAAGTAGATTGTTGTCCAATAATATCATAGTGATAAGTTGATTGACGTCAACTAAGATTATAGTGTTAAGTAGAGCTTATTTTATGACTGAATTTGAATAAAAAAAATTAATAAAATAACGGTTAAAATGTGTCTTAATTTGAAACTGGAGTTTAGCGGAAATTGCAAAGCATTTATTATTATTTCGAATAAAACGGCGACTGCGCGGTAATCATATTCAGTCTGCTGTTTTTTGACAAATCAAATTCACAAATTAAGTCTGTATATATTATTCCGCTTTCAGGAATTGAATAACGATAGAAAATACATTTTTAAAAACGGAGTCAATCTGTAAGATTATAACTATTAAAGATACTCATTGTAATATGCCGCTATAGTCTAGCCTCATTATTACCAATACTTCACCTTCCGGAAAATGTATGACTCAATCTTAAATTGATGTACTGTTGTGTAGAAACATTGGTGGTTTCTGTCTTTCGATTCCTGTCTTCTAGTGCCGCTTCAAATCTTCAACGTCTCCTTTCTACTCGTTACAAAATTGTTCACATGTACAGATTATCAATTTGATTAGTTTGAAAGCGAAGGGGAATTAATTTTTCTTTCAAACAAACAGAATGTTCAAAATAGATGGGTTAAGAAAGTAGTAATTTAGCCAGGGAATTTACATTATTTCAAACTAAGCGACATTACATGAGTCGGTAACTGAAGCCATTTTACGATTTATAAATACAGTAGAGTCGGTCTATAACGAATCGGCTTAAAGTTAATTCAGTGCTATAACAAAGAGGGATAAAATCCCCCAAAAGAATTGCTGTCTATTTACTTATGCAGTAAATTCTGATGCTTAAAACGAAGGATGCCTGTAACAAAGTCAAAAGTCAATGCCCTTGGACTTCGTTATAGACTGTATTCAATGTAATCAGTAATGCAGACCAGTCATTTATCCTCACAATTTATGTGTTAATGGGGTTGCAATGATTATGATTCACCCAAATATTCCACCATTGCTATTACAGGCACTACTACACTGAGCACATCCACAATTGGAACAACCGCCTCTGTTATAACTTCAACAGGTATGAGTTTTTACACACGTCAAACAAATAGAATACAAGGAATAAATTACAATCGTTTTGAATAAACTTTGAAGCAATCACCATGTTTCTAACTTGTTGAATGATGAAAGATCGACATGAGACCGGTACGTGTCCTGCCCTAGAATGCATAATATACGCTTAAGTCCATGTGAATGAAAAATTGCTCTATATTTTCAATATAAGTGACACTAAAAAACACTTAAATATGGTTCATAAGATCTCGGGAGTAAAAAAAAGATTAAAGCAGTTGTGAAATGTAAATCATATTCTCCAAAATAAACATTTTGTACCCTTCTTTTTTGTTGGTCATTTTCATCAGCCAATAGAAGGGTTTTGTCTGTCTCTGATTGACAGTATATACCCTTTTCTGTATCTACCATCGGATGCGCTCGGGTAAAGGGAAGCAACTCTTGGACTCATTTCTTTTGTAGTTTGACCGCATCAGTACACATACATCTTTTTCTCTCAAAAATGTAATTGCGCAAGTTAGCTGTGTATATTACACTCTTTTAAGCCAAGCTGTTACATTCCATACAAAGTCACTATAAATTGTCAATTTCTTTATACTTGTTCATATTGATTTTGTTTGTTTGTTAATGTGTTGGTGCGGTTAGGTCGGGCACCTTAAAATAAGGGGGCAGTTTGGCTGGTTAAGAAGGTGTACGGTGATGGGGGGGGGGCAATTTTATCTCTTAGATGTTAGATGTTATCTGATTGGTATATATTGCGATTCCTTTCAAATGAATACCATATAGTGGCAAGGAAAGTGTTCAATTAGCTCAAAGTCAGTAACAAAATGCTCTGCTCATTTTGTGTGGAAATGGGATGACCCTAAACATGGGCATGTAGTGAAAATCGAGATCAACCACTAGTTTTGAGTTTCTTCGAGGATTGGGGAAGGGACGACATGCAAATTGATAGAAAGTTTAATATATGCATTAGAATATCGGAGACATACAATATATGTCAAAACGTTAACATTGTCGCCTATGGAAAACTACTAAGTGGTGTGTGGCCTACATAGGAACTTTCTATCATTATTGCATTGATGTATAAGTATGAATCGTTTGCAGTTTAAAATACATTGTGGGGATGTTAATCAGGCAACCTATTAAGATGACTTTTCGTCCATTGACTCTCGTTGTGTGTTTTGTATCAGCTTTTTGCATTGTTGGTGTCCTCACAAAAATCACAGAACCAAGTTCAACCAAATATCTAAAAGATCAGTATTGGCTGATGGGGACTCTAATGTATTCAAATCATCCCTTCGGAAGAAAAATAGTACCGGCCTTTAAACATTGTCTTCGGAGAAATTTCTTTATACAGTTTCCTTTTCTAAAAGTACTTGGCCTAAGACAAGAGATATTAAAATATTCTTCGTCTAGTGAAACGTACACCGAGGTTCATTGACTGTAACTTAGCCACATCCTATGATTGAGCATTTACATGTCAAAGATGTCACATGTTGACCTATTCTGAGAACCCAGGTAGGATATTAAAGCAACCTTTGATAGTAATTGACGTTATGTGATGAAGATTCAAGTTTATTCATACTACCCCACCTGCACCAAAAAGGGTTCCGTGATAAAACATTATTGTTTTATACGTTTATCTGTAAAGCCCACTAGTAAGGTATTGGTTCAAGCTATTATATCGTCAGTTGAAGATTATCAAAGTTTGTTAAAATTCCCTGTGGCATTTATCTCTGTAAAAAATATAAGCATTTTTCATTGTTTCTCTTGGATTCAAGGTTTTTACTTCCACAAAATCAGTAGTCAAATTTCTGTGAGATTTAACAGGAATCAAATTCAGTAATAATACAGCTCTATGCATAATACATACCATAGCTCCAACCATGGGTTAATAATTCATTGTTGTGTTACTGAATAATCTATTTTTCATATTTAATATGTGTGACACGACGGGTGCCGCGCGTGGAGCAGGAGTTGCTCACCCTTCTGGAGAACATGAACTCACCCTCGGTTTTTAGTGGGGTTCGTTTTACTCTATTCTTAGTTATAAGTGTATTTCTGTTTGTAGTTTTGTCTCCCTTTTGTTTTGGCCACGCTTTTGTCTTTCGTTGACTTATTGAATTTGGAATGTCCCTTGGTATCTTCTACTTCACCCCTTTTAATAAAAATTCCACACCTTCAACTTTTACAACTTCGAGGTAAGATTATTTCAAAAAGGGATTTCAACGGCATTACTGTCGTCTGTTAAAAAATAAGCTGTGATATCACTTCTAAAATATTTTTTGTATCATGCATTCTGTATTATTAAAATTTCTGCAAAATTTCTTAAAAACAAACATTTAACAAAATAAAACGATTTAAAGGTGGAGAGGGGGGGGGGGGGGGGGGNNGGGGGGGGTGGAGAAAAGAAATAACCCTTTAAAATTCCGAGTCAATATATTTTTACCCTAGCATATATTTGTTTAAGCATGACAAATTATATTGCGTGTAATTTTTTCGTACTCCCCGTCGTCATTGTAATACGTTTGACAAGGATGCATACAAATCGCCATCCAGGTTGTTGATGCAATCTGTGAAAGAGAGAATTAAGAACAAAAGACACCATCGACATATGCAACCACAAATTGTTCTTTGGATATACAGCTATATCCTTTTTCCCGAGGTTCGTGTCAGGAACATTTTAATAGTTTCATTTCCGTTTGCGTTTCCTAGTTTCGTATGTCCTTACTAAATTATGACTTCGAAACATGATCTTTTTAACTCAACTTAAATGCGCAGCATTTCAAACTATCGTGGTTTCATCAAATTTAAAATCTGGCATTGAATATCAACAGTTAAAATTACTCAGAATAGTCGACCAAACTACCTGATATAATGTTTAGGTACGTCAAAAAGCTAAGCATCAAGGTTTTTATTTGCTTCAGAGATGACAACACCAGAGACGTCAGCAACAACAAGTATTCAATCCTCAACAACTGCAACTTCGACTTTTGAAACAACTGCTTCTTCACCATCATTGCCTACACTGACGTCATCATCAACAGCAAGTCAGACAAGTGGATCGACGACGCAAATTTCTACCACAACACCATTTGTCGGAAGTACAACTTCACCAACAACGATAGGTATTCTCATACACATAATTAAATTTACCTGTATTCGTAGGACTCTTATTGTACGTCATGTCTCACAATCACGATACCAATGTGATAGCAAGTCATGCTCATTTTTTTCATGGCAAACGGCCACCCAAGCTTTTAATTTCAAATTGCAAATTTATGCGTTTGAAATAATTACACAAGTAATGGGGACATTTTTATAATCATAATAACTCATACTCTTGATTAACAATTAAACTTGCAGCATAGTATTCACCTTAGCTCCTTTATTCAAATCACTGAATTAATTGATATATATATAATTGTTTTTATCTCAAAATATCGAAGTGCTCGGGTCCAAGTAAAAACTTTTCAGATAGTTTTCAAATATACGATATATATCGAGCTGAATGCAATTTTGCCGAAATCAAGCCTCAAATCCAACACTTCATTGAAATTGCACTCAACTTTTGATTAAAAAAATCTTTAAAAATTAATATCGAATTAATTAAACGATACTTGTAGTACTATTATTTTGTCTGCCGTTGTATTGATTACTTAATGAACAAGCCTTTATTACTATACCTGTCGATAATTCAGTCTTTGAATGAGCGAAATTATATTTTATAGATATTTAAAGTTATGGACTGAGATATTTTTTTCGAGATATTGAACATTTTTAAAGATTGAACGCGTGGAAAATATATTAATACACATAAAAAAAATGAAAAACATCTTTCCAAACATCTAGGTAATTAGTCCTAACGCTATTAAACCTTATTGCCCTCTTTGTCATATACAATAACCCGATTGCTCCACATTCCGGACAAAATAATCTTGGAACAGATTTTTTTTAAATTGTGGGATATGATAGAGATGTTGTTTCAAGTATCTGGTATCATCACTTATCAAGACAATTTATAATTTTTATTTCGTCTGGATAAAAATGCTCCGGATATATACATGTATATACATTTCCACTGCGTACCTCCAAACTAAAGGTGCCAGTAAAAACGAAAAATTATTTCTAATTATGGCAAAATGGTATAACGTGACTTAATAGTACACGTATTCATACCGATAACCAGGGAATACCATCCATTTTTAGTAGCATGTTTTCCCAGACATAATATTTGATGTTTAAATTCATATCCGTGTCGTAAATAACGTCTGGATTTGTCGGTCGCCAATTAACATTGCAATAAACATGATTTCTTCTTTTAATTAATTCATAACCTTATATAATAGCATGAAATGCATAGTATAATGCAAATGTATGCATCAGTTGTACAGCGCTGTTCATCATATGTTGTGCAGTTACAGTGCGACGGGCTTGTCGACGTGTCTGACTAAAAAATATTCCGTACATTCACGATGCACACATTTGATGAATGATTCATAAATTGCTCAAACCGAACACTTCAACACTTTGAGAGAGATATTGCGAAATATTTTGAACACGCAGAGAACAAAGAAGCTTCCAATCAGCATGCAGGTCAGACTGCACATGCCCCTATGCCCGATGTCCCATGTCGGTACGCTAAAGAACCATCACTGCTCTACGGCTAAAATTGCCGAGCATAGGAAAATGTGTTGCTCTTCAACGTCACACGGTGCCATTTCCATATAAGTGAAAGTTCTTAACTTGTTCTTTAAACCTCAAAACCACCAAAGTTCATTGAGATTACAAACCTCGTCAAATCTGCTGATGAGCGATTCTTTTGTTACAGACCCATAACCATGAAATGTTAACAAGAATTTCCTCAATACAATGTCAAATATATAATCCACGGAATTTGATATAATCGATTCATATTGTTTCCCCAGCTTGTCTAGTTTTATATATCTGTCTGTCGGCTGTAGAGTTAAAAACTCACTTAAGAAAGTCAAAGCTAACACTCGCACGGCGACTGCCATCATTAGCCGAATCACAAATACAAAGTATACTGTCGTCAAAGAAAGGTTGTAATTTGTTCGTTTCTTTATTGCGAACATTTTTTCAAAAAACATTTAGTAAATATCTTCTTCTTTGCATTTTCAATCACATGCACAATTGGTTGAAAATTTCAAGGCAAAGTTCGTTATTTCCAGACGGCACCACTCAGTAAGACCTCGTGCAATGTACTGATGTTCTATTATCATAGCTTAACCCTTTGATAAAAATTCATAAAAAGCCGTCACAGCAGTCGATTGGTGTTAGATGTGTAAATGGGGCAAATAGGCAATATACATATATAAGAAAGTTTTTCTATGTCAGTGCTTCATTGGTGTGTATTAGTAGTAGTGAATGGGGAAAAATAAATGTACAGCACGTCGTGTTTATATCTATCTATCTATCTATCTAATAAAACTTTATAATAAGACGAATTGTTAGGGTTGCAATGTAATTCTATAGTGGCGAAACATTACTCATTACGATTCTTATCTGACGATACGATAAATAAACGATACACAGGAATAAAAGAAAAAAAGTTGAAAATTCACATTTCAAGAATTCATTTTTGCACTTCTGTGCATTTGTGAAAGTTTTGTTTCGGATATGCTATTTTTTTCTTTCTAATATCAAAATAAATAGTAATTGATCATCAGGAAATGTTCATTTCAACAAGTACATGTATTATTCAATGTTTTTTTCCCTCCAAAAAAGATAAAATTATCTGCAAGGTCTGATGACAATGCCTTTCTGCTTATAACTTAAAAATTCACTTACCTTTTGGTTTTTTTGGTTGGATGTATTATTGTTTAACGTCGTTCTTAGTTATGGACTGTGCGCCGCACTGAATGTTATTTACTGATTTAGCAGTGAGGACTCTAAGTTTAACATGGCTTTAACTGCTTTGATACGGGGCATAGTTTTTTACATTACATGAAAATGTAAAATGAAATGAAAAATCATTTCATCTGAGGGACACGAGATACCAGACGAGAGTTTCACAAACTTCGTTTGGCACCTGTCACGAGTACAAATGTTTCTTGAATCCAAAGTGAGCCCATTTTGGCGACGTCACTTGTACAGTAAGGTTCATGGCAGAGGTTTGTCCTTTGAGGATCTGGGGAAATGAGCACAGCTTGCGAACGGTACGCTTTCCAGAGAATGCACAAAGCGAAAGTTTCAAAATTCTTTTCGCTAGAAATATAACGCAAATTCGAAGGTTTAGGCGTGTTAATATAGGAATTCTTTTGAATTACATTTCTTTAATCAATTATTTGAGGTTTTTTTTGAAATACAATATATATGATATCATTCTTATTAAGTTTTAAGAGCATGCGCTGTACTTGCTTAAATATCGTACGCGAGGTCTGGTCGTTTACCAAGATCCGTCCTGCTCTGTTGTTAACCGGAAATCTTAATCTGAATCAAAAACCGAAAACAGATACAATCCGGAAAATGTCGTACGATTAATTACATAATATAATAATATCATTTGGATATTTGTAAGCATTTTTGCCCGAAAGTTTGATCGATTGGTAGAAAGCCTAATAAATGTGCTGTTGGTGTATTATCATTTATAACTATTTATGTGATTCATCGTTTATGATATGGATTCATTTTAGCGAGTACACAGACTACCCAAACATCTGGAACACCAACAACAGTGACAGAATCCACGCGTGAGTTTTAGCTTTTGTTTTATTCATAAATATTTTTGTTTGTTTCATATATATGCCAATATACCAATTCAATTTCATCGGATGCTAAACATCTGAATTCAACATTCTTTCTGGATATTGCTTATTTAGAATTTTTCAGGGAATCAACTGCAATAAATCTTTAAAACTTGTTTACTCTGAATTGTGTGATAAAAGTCCAAACATCTATTCTTCGTTCAGAGATAGCCCGTTTCCTTTTTTTCATAATCCATACAGACAGATAGATAGACAGACAGAGACATACATACATACATACATACATACATACATACATACATACATACAAACATACATACATACATTTACATACATACATACATACATACAAACATACAAACATACAAACATACATACATGCATGCATGCATGCATACATACATACATACATACATACATACATACATACATACATACATACATGCAAACGTCATACAAAATCATGCTCGTAACAAACGATATGTCTTGATGAATACACTATAAAACTTGCGATAATGTATTGATATATCATGCTTTTTTTTATTAATATATACATATATAATGTAAACGAGACCTCAATTTCAGGGTAGCAAAGTCTTTCAAAAATTATTATTTACACTATTTCATTTAGCTATCACAAGTCCAACAACGATTACGACAGCGGCTGTAACTACTGTTTGTGTTGAACAAGAAAACTCGAATACGCTCCCTCTTTACTTAGTACAACCTTCGACGCACGAGAAAACTACTAAAGAAAGCATAAAGGACAAAAAAAATGTTGAAGTTATTTCTGGTTATATCAAACTCTATTTCGATGCTACTGGTATCGGAGAAGTAATGACTATTAAAGTGAATGACTTATCAGACAACATCGATAGTGTTAAGGTGAAACTCATGGTGAATGATGAGCCTATTTTCGAACAGGTGAGTTAAACTTTTCTTAATAGATAAATTTGTTCAGCATCTTACTAAGTATGTCTCTTTTTATTATCATTCATTGATTATATCGTCGATATGTATTTAAGTTGTTCCATTGAGTACCAGAGACCGTAAAATTCTGATTTATTTAAACATCGTACAATTTAGATACTTAGAGCTGAGTGTTCAAACATATAGTGCCTGGTCGGCAGAGCTCACTCCCCCGTAACCTGTTCCTAACTCTTGGTTTTCATTGGTCCGCATTAGTGCAATATCAACCAAATCTGCGCAGTCTCCTCGTTCTCCCGGTGATTGGTGCCTTAATTAATTATTAATTAATTAATTAATTAGAATCTGTGATTTTCATATCATTCTTGTTTTGATTTTTGCAAAACATAATCAAATATATCAAAATGATTGGTGTTTCTTATGCTACCCTAGGTTTGTGGTTTGCGAAAGTAGGGATATCTGAGAATGGGAACAACAGCCTTAATATCTAGAAAAATGTTGCAGTATAAAGTTTTGAATTCAAGTAGATCGAATCTTCCACTCCATTGTCTTTCTAATATTTTATGGGATTTTAAGGTGGTTATGGTCTAAAAAGGCACGGGGAAGGATAAGAAGGACGAATAAGGATTAAACTTAAGAAAATCTATAGCTACACGTATTTCATGCTATGAAACTGAAAGTCATAATACCAATATTCTTACTTACAAAGATAGATATTTACCTTTTGAATTTGAATTTGAATCGTAGTTACACATTATTCTTCATCTGCTCAGCAGGATATTCTAATTTCTTTTATATTTTTCAAGTTCTTGAACAGAATCGTCTCTTATCGTAGAATTACCTTATTTGGTCCAGATTTTGTGTGATGGACAATATGGTATTTTGCCTTTCGTATGTGGCAGATGTCATCATTAAATGTTATGATACTGATCCGTATCGGTAGCCTAATTGTATAAATCTGCAGTGACTTTGGGTTAATTTTTAGCTCACCTGAGCCGAAGTATATAGTATAAGCACACCGTCCGTCGTCCGTCCGTCCGTCGTCCGTCCGTCCGTCCGTA
>JACSZP010018631.1:0-11602 GCA_016161895.1 Pinna nobilis
TATGGAAAAATATAGCTATCTAAATAGTAAAAGATACTAAAGATTTTGCCCCACTATGAACATCAACATATTTACAGAAACTGAATAGAAAATAAATTGAAATTTTGTTATATTAAAAAGATTTACTTTTTAATATAAGTGTGGGTTGTTATGGGTTATAATAGATTCAAGTTTGTTCAAATGGTAGCCGCCGGGAGAAAAAAAAGGGCCCCAATAGGGGCCAAAGTTTAACATAGGTTATATAGGAAAATCAAGAATAGCAGGTGTACAATTTATCAAATTCATATTGTAGCATCAGTATTTAGTGTAGATTCAGGTTTGTACAGATGGTGGCCTCTGGGGTCGAGGTGGGGCCACAATAGTGGCCCAAAATTTAACAGATGAGAGGTTTATCTTTGCCCGTACCGTTCAATAGTGACACATTGTAAATCCAAAATTTCTGCATCTCTATGAAATGTTCAGGTGAGCAATGTGGGCCCATGGGCCTCTTGTTTTGCCGTTGATCTCGGTTTGTTTGTGTTCTTCTAAGGTAGTCAGTAAATGTTACACTCAGGTAAGTGCATACATGCCATATTTTTCAGAGGTCATTCTTGGATTTTTTCAGGGACAAATGACAATATTCTGGGACAAATTCCACTATATCCTGGGACATTTTCTGGGACAATTTGTGGGAGCTAAATAAGATTAAAACAGCTTTCTTTACTCTGTTTTACATGCCTAGAGGGTTTTAGTTAAATAGTTACAAGTACAATGTTTTGAATTCAATATATTCTGAAATGTATGATTTACAAGACGTAATGGGCTTAATTTTTTTTTAAAAAAGGGGATATTGTCACACCTGTCTAACCAGTCTGGCTCAGCTTGTATTTTCACGGAATGATGTGTTTTGCATCAGCAATTGAATGTGTAATAAAGATATGACCTATTGAGTTTCCTTGTTCCATATTACAAAGCTACATGCACTGTCCCATACCAAAGAGCACTGCTAAAAACCAACCTAATTTATCTATTTGTTATTGATTGATGTTGTAAGTTAAGATTTCTTGTTAATTAATTGATTTTGATCACAGTCAATCCACTCTTAATTAATCTATTATCATGTTTACTAGAAGATTTAAAGTTTAAATAAAGTATTCAACACAAACCATTTAGTTACTATAAATTAGAATGTGCAATATGTGCAGGTTAGGTCTACCACTATTCACGTATACATGTACAGCCTTTAAGAAAAAGAGCTCATGTGCTGTCAAGTCCTAATTAGCAAAAATAAAGGTAGGGAAACTGTTTATTCTTGGACATTAATCGCTGAGAACATCATAAGCATAGGTTACACATGAAATAGGCATTTACTAGATCAAGGAAATGATTTGCAAACTGGAAGTAGATCGCGTCTAGAAGGGGGTCATCTCAAGGTAGGCACGATATGTCTTAAAGGTTCAACACATCTTTTAAACTTAGTGTACGCTCATTTATGTGACCTTGTACTCGTTTTAATGACTGAAGTGAATTAAGAGTGATAAAATTTGATTTACTATAGACTAAAATTTTAGAAATTAACAATGATTAAAGAAACTATGAATGAAAATTTAAGTTCATGTAGACAATGTCAGGATTCGGGGACCTACGTAAATTTTCGGGAAAATCGATGTCCCTCCGGGACAGGTTTGAAGAGATAGATTTTCCGGGACTTTTGGTGTCCCTCCGGGACATATGGCATGTATGTAAGTGAATTGTCAAAGCTGTATATTGAAACAATGTCAATCCTCTTTGTCATTTAGTGATTAATGATTGTTTTTTTCCTTGAATGATGAAATACATTGGTATTCATGCATTATTTTTAGTATTCAAAATTCTTACCAAAGAAAATAATTTTGTCTCTAGATTTTAGTGAACATGTATTCTCTTGAGTACAATTTTTATGCTTCCTGAAAATGGTTATGTGACTTTAAGATGTCCCAGAAATTTGTCACATTATTTTCATGGACATGCATTTACCATGTTTTGGACATCCTTATCACAATATGTAGGTGTTATCTGAGGGTGTGAAAAATGCACTCGTCTGCTCGTCCTGGATGGGTTAAAATTGGTCAGGGGCGAGTCGTTTTTAGTGACACTCATCCCAGAGGACGAGTAAAATTTGCTTCTTCAGATTTCAAGAAAATCTTTTATTAGCTTTTAATTTTCGATAATTATTCCCCAAAGTATTGTACAAACCAGTAGTTTTGAAGACACAGTAGATATCTATAGGAATCGGACACATTGCTAAATGATTTTTGTCCCATTAACTGAACACACATCACGGCAATCACTTGCACTTAGATTGAATGGTTGGTGCAAGGTAGGAGCGTACTCGATCTCGATCAGATGATGTAAGATAACAGTTACTCAATGGAAACATTTGTAAGAGTAAACATAACATTATTTTTGCAAATTTAGGTTGGAAATTCTTTTTTCATATATAAAAATATAATTCATTGTTATTTAAATTTCTATTGGGCTAACTTAACCTCAATTTATCACAACAAGAATTTGAAGTCCGGATCCCTTCCCCTCTAAAAAACTTATGAGGTGTAAAAATTTTAAAAAGAAAAACAAAATGAAGAAAATCTTTGTTTTAGAGAATAAAAAAAAACCCCAATTAGAACCCCAATGTAAAAGGTAAGGACATAATTCCACCCTCCCTTATAAAAAGAAAGTGGAACAATTTTATAGACAGAATTTGAAGATCCAGTGAACATGATTTTATCAGATAAAAACATATCTTACTCTAAATAATGACACCAAAATTAAATCTGAATAAGAAGCCATCTTTTAGAATTAGATCTACGGCAATATAATTGTTAGTGGTGTTTAGAATTGACTTTTTTTTTAAACTGAACAATGCAGTCTATAGCCTAATAGGCTCATTGAGCCAACTTGGTGAAAAAGGAAATAAAAAGTAGCCATCAACCTTTTCTCTAAGCACATCAGTAGTCTAGAAAATATATTTCAAAGCTGTATCTTTGGAAAATCTAAAACTAAAAGATTTATTACTTTAAACATTATTGTTAAATAGACATGATAAATATTGGGACGAGTGAAAAATGTTCCAGGACAAGTGGTTTGTAAATGGCACTTGTTCCATGGGAAGAGTAACTTTTTAAATATTTTTCTCACCCTGTATCTCCTTTGTGTCATTATGAAATGTGTTGGTTACATGTAAAAGCTTCTGGACGTGTAACTTCCGCTCAATTGAGAATTTTACTTTTTGGGGCCATGCAAAATCCACAATGTCCACCATGGCCTCTGATTGGCTGAGACATTTTGAATTTCTTTTTAAGAACCAATGAATGGATTATGCCCAAACTAGGTTCTACTAGCTCTACACAAGGTCCCACACAAGTTTTGTTACTTTTTAAGGGTGTTCGAAATCCAAAATGGCTGCCATGGCCTCTGATTGGCTGAGACATTTTGAACTTCTTCTCAAGAACCACCAGATGGATCAGGCCCAAACTTGGTACAGAAGTTCTTCACTAGGTCCCACATAAGTGTTGTTATTTTTCAGAGCCGTTTGAAATCCAAGATGGCCACCATGGTCTTTGATTGTCTGAGACATTTTGAACTTCTTCATAAGAACCTTTGAATGGATAATGCCCAAACTTGGTACAGAAGTTCTACACAAGGTCCCACACAAGTGTTGTTACTTTTCGGGCTGTGTGAAATCCAAGATGGCCACCATTTCCTGGATTTGGCTTCTTCAAGGTTTTTTTCAACCAAAAAAAGCCAAGGATAAACATTGGGTGATACAGACTCGAGGTTGCTCAAACCATCTCCCTTGGTCCAGAAATGAACTACTCTGGGACCAAAAGGTTCAAATTTTGCAATTTTAAAAAAAATTCTGAAAGTACAAGGCCAAATAAGCTGATTCCTAGAATATAGCATCCTTTTCAGGCGTAGGTTCTGTGGTGTTATAACCTCGGGTTGTTGTTACTTCGTGTATAGTTTCTTCTCGCTGTAATTGTAGTTGATAGTATGGTTGGTAATGACTTCAACGTCCTTTTCATATTTTACAATTTATTATTCAGTACTAGATGAAGATGATACAAACAACATCAGCAAATAACAGTATAAGTTTAACATACATCAGTGAATGATAATACTGATGCTAACCTATGCCGCCGGCCTTTTGGGCCCTTGGCAGGGTTAGCCGAAGCCTCTCACACAGCAGCTGTAGTCTAGTGTTGAGTGTCAGAGTCCTATGTGTGAATGTATATTATAATCTATCTGTGTGTCTTCTAACTAAGCCTTTAAATACTAAAGGACCCTGCCCATCTGTCATTTGTATTACACAGTTGTTAAAATAACTGTGTCATGATATCTCAAAGATGATCATGCATGGCCAGGTGACAAGTGGCCATAGGGCAGTGATTTAATGCAGGTCCATCTTGTTATACAAGAAGTATTGCATAACGGGCAGGCAAGTTATATTCTTATGGTAACGATATGAGTGAAAGATAATGTAACATATGTTCTTACATGTACATTTATGATTTGGAACTATTCAATTACCCAAGGAAATATATGGGTACTGTGACTATAAATTGTGCAACTAATTGAGGTATACAAATTCCTAGACTTAGTAGTACAGTTGCCTGAGTTCTGATATATTGGCAATATTTCGCCACAGTTCAAGTTTGTTCAAAAGAAGGCCCTGGGGTTATATATGGCCTTGCCCTGCTTTTAAACATTTCCCATAGGGTTACTTAATGATTTCACATTCAATGCTTCTTCTCAAAAAACATTGGGCCAATTACAACCACAATCATTACTCAGGTGACTCTTAAGGCCCCTTGGGCCCCTTGTTTGACATTTTCAGCCAATATTAGCAAAGGTTTACTCTGATTTCATCAGTTTGCTTGATCAAATGCTTTACATGTTATTAGGTCAAGGTTTACAAATATTTTGTTGAGAAAAAATTACTGAAATTCAATTTTTTGAAATTTTAATGAATTTTTTGCACTTAAAAAAATAAGGGAGGGGGGTGTGTTTTTTATCACATTTACGGCTTCTGTTTCTGGCTTTATAGAATGCTTTACATGTTATAAGATAAAGTTTTGCAAATACTTCCATGAGAAAAAATTACTGAAATTCAATTTTTTGAAATTTTAATGAATTTTTTACACTTGAAAAAATAAGGGAGGTGTGTTTTTTATCACATTTACAGCTTCTGTTTCTGGCTTTATAGAATGCTTTACATGTTATAAGATAAAGTTTTACAAATACTTCCTTGAGAAAAAAATACTGAAATTCAATTTTTAAAATTAAAACAATTTTTTTAACTTAAAAAAAATGGGGAAGGGGGGGGGGGGTCACATTTGCTATTTCTTTTTCTAAACCACTACTGGGATTTTGATGAAAATTGGCAGGATTGAAGTACTCATAGTCCCCTTCACATGTTGTTGTTTTTGGGTTGGATCCACCCAGGGATGAAGAAGGTTAGGGGTCAAAAAGGTCCATACGGGTTCCCTCCTTTTGAGATACTTCTTCTTTAGAAGGGCTGCATAGAATGAAATACTGAATGCATTTGTGACTTTTCAGCTAATGTCTTTAATTCCTGTTTATGCTGGTAATACTCAGGTTATCGTTATAGGCCCATTTGGGCCTCTTGTTTAACTTTGAAGACAATGTGTAAGTAAATTAACTGTGCAGTCAAAGGACAAAAAGTACATACAGGAGCAGAAAATTTGCTACAACATATGAGCAAAAGTTAGTTTGCACCTACCCCTGACTAGGTGCAAATTTGCTTTTAAAGTGTGCAGGATTTGCCTATAAGTAAATCAGTTCACACGACAAAAATTGCACACATAAGTAAACTTACAATTATGCAAAAAATACTTATGTATGTAGATCGGGTTAATGTGAGAGCACAGCTGCACACATGTAATTTCATAAATGAAAGGATCAAATTAAATGCCAATAGGAAGTGTAGTTCTATAATATATGTTATTAAGTATCAATGTCAGAGGGCCTTGTGATCTTGGTTTTTTAGTATTTATACATACAGACTTTGTTGTTGTTGTTGCGTTCTTGTTTAACGTCCCACTCAAGAATATTTCACTCATATGGAGACTTCACCGTGTGCCGGTGAAGGGTGACAAATTTTGCCTGTGCTCAGCACTGCTGGCGGTAGAGCAAGGAGGGTTCTTTAACGTGCCAACACCTACTGTGACACGGGAACTCGGTTTTTACTATATCATCCGAAAGACAGGGACGGCCAACCGCGGAGTGGCGCTGCGGGAATCGAACCCCTGACCCCTCGGCTCGAAGTCGAACACGCTAACCACTTGGCCACGGAGGCCCCACAAACAGACTTTAAAAAGGAGAACTGTTTAAGATTTCTATTACTATAAATCCAGAAATTTTCGCGTAACTTTATTTTGGCAAATCAGTATCTTTGCAAATATTTGCAACACTATATATACATACACTACATATACGCACATGTATGTAAAGTATAATAGTTCATGCTGTATGGCGCATGTAAATTTCAAGTTAGTATATTATCAAGTTTATTTCTGCGAGTAAGTGAACTCGCGTAATTACACGAAAATAAATTTCACGCGAATAAAACTGAACTTACAGTAACTCATTCACCCCTTAAGACACATTTGGACTGACCTAAATCATTGATTTCATGGCGAGTCTATTGCGTTTCAGGTGCTAATGAGTAAAGATAATTATTTGATATATATTATATTTATAGGGATGGGTCAAAATGCACTTAAGGATGGATCAATAAACAAATGATGATCTATTTGGTAAAAAGGAGCAGAAATACATATGCACAGTGGTTCAAGTAGTTCAAATACATGAACATGTTAGATCCTTAGATTGTCATAGAGCTGATGATTACAAGTCCCAAAATGAATGATATTTTTATCAACAACAAAGAATTAGTCTAAGATGTAATCAAATGACCTAGTATTAAATGTATAGCCTGGGATTTGATGCTCCTGAGATATACTAATATTCTGTCTATTACTTTTACAGACCCAGCATGTCTGAATAGATCACTTTACATCACAGAGCCGTAAGTATGAACTTTATATGTTCAGGGATAGGAATTTTTCTCTGATTGGAGAAATTCCTAATTTTCTTTGATTTTGTGCAATAGTAAATCATTATTTTCACCATTAAGTTCCTAAAAGGAACCGTTTACCTCTATTTTGGCTGCAGTGGAGTCTTATCCCTGTATNNGTTTGTTATATGCGTTACTTTTTCTTCAATTAACCAGGTCCATCTGAGGACCAAAGCTTAAGATCTTCACAGAAATAGAAAATTATAAATCACATTTACACCATCATCACATAAGAGTGTACAGGTACTGAACAAATAAAATAAGAAATATGTATGCATTATCTAGATATATACTTGTTTACTAAATAAAAATGTGGCCTGACAACTTCATGTTTTTTGCCATGTTCACATCGAGTGACCCAATGTTTGTGAAGTGTGTCACAGGATTGACCTACTTCTGACCTTATTTGCATACTATACAAAGAAAAGTTTTCCAGCAGATCAGAGATACAAAAGCAAACATGAATTAAGTAAATAGGTAAAATGATGTGCCAATGCCTTTTATACAGGAAGAAATACATGTACATAGATTATGTGAGAAAGTTTGCACAGAACGCTGGTGGTGTCTTCCTGGGTTAGTATTAGGGTTCTCTCCTCTACCAATAAAAACTGGCCATCACATTATTACAATAACATAGTCGTGTGTGGATTAAAGCATAAAAAAAGGTAGAAATAAACAGGTGAAACATGAACAGTATGTACTGTTTAACATTAAGATTTTTTAAGTGGGTTAAAATTTGCCTGCATGGTGTTTTGGTAGGCTGTTCCTGTCTTTCAGATGAGACAGTAAAACCAAGGTCCCTAAATGGCTCAGTAAACGTTGCCATGTGAAAGAACCCTCACTGATGAGTAGCAGGACAAAACGATTTTTTGAGGGGGGCATTAAACAGCAATACAACCAACCAACATTGGCCTGCTGGTTAGTGTGTTACTTCAAATCAAGAGGTCCGGGATTCAAGCTCAAGCAAAATTGCAGTTTGCTGTCCTTGTCTTTCAGATGAGACAATTATGTTTTGTTTTGTTTTGTTTTGTTGTTGTTGAACGTCCCACTCAAGAATATTTCACTCATATGGAGATGTCACGTGTGCCGGCGAAGGGGAACAAATTTGCCTGTGCTCGGCACTTATGGCCGTAGAGCAGGGAGGGTTCTTTAACATGCCAGCACCTACTGTGACACGGGACCTGGGTTTTTACTGTCTCATCCGAAAGACAGGGATAGCCAACTGCGGAGTGGCACTGCGGGAATCGAACCCCGGACCCTTCGATTCGAAGTCGAACATGCTAACCACTCGGCCACAGAGGCCCCTGATGAGACAATTAAAACTGGGGTCCCGTGTCACAGTAGGTGTTGTCATGTTAAAGAACCCTCCCTGTTCTACAACCATGAGTGCCAACAAAAATATTATCTTGCAGATAGATGTAATGCCACTGATTTGTCAAAATGATTTTTGTTAAAAATGGATTAACTGAATATAATTTCTGTTGAACGACAACACCTTCATAGTACCTCTTTCAAACCTCAGATGTTCAAGGATATATCTTTTTTTAATTTATCAATAAAAATCCATACCCAAATACATCAATAGAATCATGTTCTTTTGCTATATTTTAATTTTGGTGTACAGTGGAATCGGTCTATAACAAAGTCAATGGGGATTGGCTTTTGACTTTGTTATAGGCATCTTTCGTTTTAAGCATAAGATTTTACTACATAAATAGATAAATAATAATTCTTTTCAGGAATTTTATTCCTCTTCGTAATAGCATTGAATTCGCCTTAAGCTGATTTGTCGTAGACCAACTTTACTGTATTTTTGTAAACAATACTTAAAAAACTAATGACTTACTGAAAATTTTAGCCCACCATCATACATGATGATATCAGTATGATGGCGGGCTTATCAAATCACCTTTCGTCCATGGTCCGTAGTCCTTGGTCCGTCCTTAAACAATTCCTGTTATCGCTATTTCTCAGAAACTACTGAAGGGATCTTTCTCAAACTTTACATGAAGTTTCCCCATGGGTTCTAGTTTTGCATGCCACATCTTGGAACTGATCCAAAAAGAATAGGTGCCCCAAAGGGGGAACTCAGGTTTTAAGATGTCAACCCCATTTTCGCTATTTCTGAGAAAGTAATAAAGGAATCTTCATCAAAATTTGCATGAGGTTCCCAATGGGGTGTAGTTTTGCACGCCACATTTTGGAACTGATCCAAAAATAATTGGGTCCCCAAAGGGGGAATTCAAATTTTAAAATATCAATCTTGTTATCGCTATTTATGAGAAAGTACTTATAAGAACTTTTTAAAATTTTATGTATAGGTTTCTCTTTGGGTGTAGTTTTGCATGGTACATTTTGGGAATGATCTGAGAAAATAAGGGGCCCGAAAAGGGATTTTGAAAATATTTGAAGCCAAATATCTTAGAAACTATTGGATTTTCAATATATGGTTACTGTTGCAAATTTGTAGAAAGTGATGAGTTCTACCTCCTTGGAAAGTTTCAAGGTCATTAAGTCAAAGGTCAAGGTCACAGAGTAATTTGAATTTTTTTAAGCCAAATATCTCAAAAGCATGCTCTTTACACTTAAGTAATTGATCATGCTTGCAGTTATTTATGTGTTATTAGTTATTAGTTTTAATTCAGCATTGTTTTGCATTTCACTTGTTTTATTGGGACATTAACACAACGGAGCGTAGATAAAATTCTGTGAAGCACAAAGAGAAATGCAAAACAATCCTTATAGTAACATATTTTTAGGTCACCTGAGCTTTGCTCATGGTGACCTATTGTGATTAATTTTTGTCTGCCGTCGTCCATCATGTGTCATGCAACGTACATTGTGCGTCATCCGTTAACTTTTCATATTTTGAACTTCTCAAGATCCACTGAATGGATCAGGCCCAAACTTGGTATAGATATTCTACACTAGGTCCCACACAAGTGTTGTTACTTTTCAAGGTTGTTCGAAATCCAAGATGGCTGTTATGGCCTCTGATTGGCTGAGGCATTTTGATCTTCTTCTCAAGAACCACCGAATGGATCAGGCCCAAACTTGGTATAGAAGTACTACACAAGGTCCCACACAAATGTTGTTACTTTTCGGGGCCGTTGAAATCCAAGATGGCTGCCATGGCCTCTGAATGGCTGAGACATTTTGAACTTCTTCTCAAAAACCTTTGAATGGATCAGGCCCAATCTTGGTATAGAAGTTCTACACTAGGTCACACACAAGTGTTGTTACTTTTCGGGGCTGTTCGAAATCCAAGATGGCTGCCATGGCCTCTGATTGGCTGAGGCATTTTGATCTTCTTCTCAAGAACCACCGAATGGATCAGGCCCAAACTTGGTATAAAAGTACTACACAAGGTCCCACACAAATGATGTTACTTTTCGGGGCCATTGAAATCCAAGATGGCTGCCATGGCTTTTGATTGGCTGAGACATTTTGAACTTCTTCTCAAGAACCACTGAATGGATAAGGCCCAAACTTGGTACAGATGTTCTACACAAGGTCCAACACAAGTGTTGTTACTTTTCGGGGCTTTGTGAAATCCATTAGATGGCCACCATTTCTTGGGATTGGCTGAGGAATTTTGAACTTTGTTACTTTTTGGGGCCATGCAAAATCCAAGATGGCCACCATGGCCTCTGATTGGCTGAGACATTTTGAACTTCTTTTTAAGAACCGATGAATGGATCTTGCCCAGACTTGGTATAGATGTTGTACACAAGGTCCCACACAAGTTTTGTTACTTTTCGGGCCGTTCAAAATCCAAGATGTCCATCATGGCCTCTGATTGGCTGAGACATTTTGAACTTCTTCTCAAGAACCTTTGAATGGATAATGCCCAAACTTGGTACAGAAGTTCTACACAAGGTCCCCACAAAAGTGTTGTTACTTTTCGGGGCTTTGTGAAATCCATTAGATGGCCACCATTTCCTGGGATTGGCTGAGGAATTTTGAACTTCTTCAAGGTTTTTTCAACCAAATTTGCCAAGGATGAACATTGGGTGATACAGACTCAAGGTTGCTCAAACCATCTCCCTTGGTTTAGAAATGACCTGCTCTAGGGTCAAAAGGTTCAAATTTTGCAATTTAAAAAAAATCTCTGAAAGTACAAAGACAAATAAGCTGATTTCTGGAATATAGTATTCTTATAGAATATAGATTTAAGTTTGTTCAAAAGAAGGCCCTGGGGTTATATATATGGCCTTGCCCTGCTTTTAAACAATTCCCAAAGGGTTATAACAGTGTAAAGAGTTAGTATTTTATTTTAAGTGTATAAATGTAAATTTTGTAAATATGTCTGACCAGTATGTGTGCATGGTGCATGAATGCAGATAAGAGTCAGTGTGAGTCTGAGGTGGACACATCAGGTGGTTGCTATACATCTGGTCACCTTACCTTGAGTGCTGTATATATGTAATAAGAATAGATGTGTTTTCATCTAATAACATTTCTTAAATCATAAAGAAACTTGTT
>JACSZP010018633.1:0-13510 GCA_016161895.1 Pinna nobilis
CCCCCCCCCCCCCCCCCCCACCATCTTCAAGTAACCCTCTGTCAAAGTAAACTTTTAATGTCGAGCAACAAACTGCAAGGTATTTTAAAGGAAAACATGAGCGAATATTGATCTACAAGTGTTGCCGTTGGCTTAAGTCGGGTCAGGTCACCTCGTAGGTCAGTTATCGGATCATTTTTTCAACATGTTGACCTCATTTAAAGAGTATTTATGACATTCGCTAAATGAGGAGACTGTCAGGTCAAATATAAACAATCTAGCCTCGTCATACGTGTAGTTGCAGTACGTCGCTTGAGGACAGTCCTCTAAATGGATATCATATGTAATAGAGAGTTCATGTATAACTTTGCACAATACTTGTAATATATCATATAAATATTGAAGACTGTCCTCCTTGGCTCAACGAATGAAAAGTTTAAGGCAAAGAACACTGATCAATCTTCTTACTATAAGGAATAAGAAGAAATAGTTTGGCAAACACGGTTCCCTCGACACATACAAAGTAGAGATCTGTATGATTGGAGTACGTTCCTCCACCAAACATCGGCTATAATTCCACATACTCCTATAAGGAATCAATGCTGAAGTGTATTATTTGTGAGCTTATCTCGTCAAAATGTGTCTTTTTTCACTTCTTAGGAAATCTCCACATTTTTCTGTAAGACTTTCTTCAAACCAATTGTCGGATAATTATATTCCTTGAAGTCGTTAATGACCAATAATAATAGCACGTGTATGTCCACTAAAAGAGACACACTTTCCATTTTGGCACAGCAATGATACATTTCGCTCTACATTTCAGTGATTCATGGCTATACTGATCAAAAGAACAGGTGGCAATAACCAAATGAGATCATTTGTCCAATCAAAAGCATTCAAATCTGCAACGAAAAAAGCATTGACTCAAGAATAGGGAATAATGACAGATTTCGTGTTAATGCATGGTTCTACTCGTAATATAACATCGAAAATAACCTTTTTTAAATAATTACTTTTTAATGAAAATTCTGGCTATGATGAATTGATGGCTATTGGCTTATGGGATTTAGGTCACTGAGAAGTCAATATTACAGAGCAGAAGGTTATAAACAGCAAATGTAATATCCTGTAAATGACGATTTATACTTCCAACTTTGGGAAAAACTTCCTGTAAATTTCCTTGTCAGAATTTGATTAAACGACGACGTGTTGTTTTGGTGATTGTTGTTTAACACCCCATTCAAAAATCTTTCACTCATATGCAAACGTTATCATGCACCGGTGAAGGTCGAAAAAATTTGCCTATATCCGGCACTTAATGCCATAGACCGGGGAGGGTTCTTTAACGTGCCGACACCTAATGTGATACGAGACATCAGCTTTTACTGTCTCATTCGAAAGCCAGGAACATCCAACCGCAGCATGGCCCGGATTCGAACCAAAGACCTCGCGATCATTAGGCTAACATGCTAACCACTAGCGTACGGTGGCTCCACGATGACGTATCCATTTAATTGAAACATTTTTGTGGGACTTAAAACAACAGAAATCAGAATTAATCAGTGCATCAGGCTTACGGACGAATGAGAAGCATTTTATCAGATTTTCTTTAGCATGAATCATCCCCAGTCGTAGGATTTGTATTAAGCATTTGTTATTTGATTGTCCATGCTTACAATTTTTCATTATTTGACTCCCTTCCGGTTATTACGTAATCCTTAACTCCCAAAAATTTGAAATCCAATGTATCTCTGCTGAAGGGCTACAGAGAGTCTAAGGTTCTATATGCAGCAGGACACTGTGCTTTATTTATTGTTTTATTTGTAGAGGCATTTCAAAACCGAGGTATCGAATCACCGTTGGTACATTAAGGATTTCTCACTGTTCTTGAAATTCTTACCTGTATTCGATGATAATCCCCGAAGAGAGAAAGATTCTCGAGGATCTTAAAATCACCACATACACAACACACAACTTTATACTTAAAACAACCGCATGTACAGCAAACAACTCTAAACTAAAACAGAACCGCATGCGCTATTGACTATAAATATTATTAGAATAAATTAGCCACGAATAAATATATGTCCAAAATGGAGTAAATATAAACTACTTTTTCTTATGTTAGGAGCACACCAAGTTAAAAAAAACAATGACAAACAAATACTACAAGGAAGAGTTCAACGGTTCCCTAGTGTATTTACCTAGTACAACTAGTTTGGCAGTTTATGTCACAAGTAACAGGAATGTCTTTTCTCTATTTACACGATATGTACGTCAATCAGTAGTCCGGGCTTTATTGCTCTACAGACGTTTTTCACAATGTTGAAATAAAAATATTGCTTTGTAATACATGTAATAAGAAGTGTAGTGACGCAGTTTGGGTGGGGTTAATTCAATTTTGCTACTTATCAGTTTGCAGTTTCATTGTTTGCTACAAACAATCGAACTACGGCTAGCTAATGTAAATGTAAAATGTGTTTAAGCAAACTTCGTGTAGAGGCTCTTGAAATAAGGCATATCACATTAATTCTGCAAATACTGATTTGTTATTGATACATAAATGATTTACTTATCACCTACGACACATGACTGCAAAGTGCTGAAATTAACATATACTGCTTTAGACAAAGTCTCAACTTTGCATCATGCATGTATATCTATAGGACTGAACTGATCTGGATTATATAGTCAGATCAGAAAAATTAGCAAAAATGTATCCAAATTAATACAACATAACGAAAAATAAATGCTAAAAAGGCGTTTAGATTCATCTCGCATACAAAGTTGCCAGTTACTACGGATATTGCATGTTGGGGATGTTCCGGTTTAAACCTCATTTTTCGCAATAAGATTTAACACCGAAATTACGGAAAGAAACTAATTTCCGGGTAAAATTTTCGCTGTATACTTTTTTTTCTCTACACCGTTTTGCGGTGACATGGTTCCCCTACACATTTTCCGTTAATATATGATTCTTTTAAACTTTTGGTGGTTAACATCTTTTGTACATTTACCGCTAAAACATTCAAAAGATATTGATGCTAGCAATGCGTTGGAGTGCGTAGTTGTCAATCAAGCCCACCAAATTCAAACGCGCAACATGATAGCTTCATCCTAAGCTTCTTCGTCGAATAAACCTTAAAGGCAACAAAAGTTTAAGAGCGAATATTCTCAGCTGTTGTCAGTGTTTCATGTTTCAAAGTAAGGCGAACACCACAATTGTTTCGTTTTTTTTTTTTTTGTTGTTGTTGTTGTTGTTGTGAAAATTGCAATTCAAATGTTTCAATTGCTAACAGAGGAGATGATTGCAGACGGTACGGAACAAAAAATAAATAAAATAAAATAAAAAAAAACCCAAAATGTTTAAAAATTTGATGTCAGAATGTTAAGTTGTAGACTTGGTTACGTATCAGTATATGATACTATACTGACAACGGAAAGTACTCCAGACTAATGACGAGGACACTGTAGGGTTGGCATCTATGTACAAATTTTGTTCAATAACACATTACAAAAGTCCCATAGATAGTTCAATTTTTCACTTCAGCGTCCATTCAGTCAGAAAATGTTGGTTCGTTATGTTTCATAACTTTATATCATCCTTCGTAGTGACCGATATTATGCCATATTTCACAATAGGGTATCAGATAACTCCGGTTTAGGTTGTTGCATTTTCACTCATTTAGTTCCCGGAAAGGTCATTTCAGCCACCCTTGTATTTGGTATAATCTTATTGCACCCTATGTGGACAAATTCAACATTTACATTTTTTGTATGTGTCACTCGAAGTCGAATCATTGATTTCTTGGTTGGTTCGTTGAATTGTTGCTTAACGTTGAACTCAAAAAATTCTTTTGCTTATGCTTGGCACTTTTAACCGTAGAGTAGGGAGGGTTCGTTTACATGTCGACACCTTCGGCGACACGGAAGTGACAAATTGAAGAAGTACGAAGGATATTCGAATATTCAGGTCCTAAACATGTCAAGTCTAGAATAATGCTGGCCTAAACGTGGAAAGCAAATGTAAACCCCTAACGGGACGGGACCCAGGTGCTCGCAAGGAGTCCGTGTCCCCTGTTGGCATGCAAAACCTATCGCAATTGTTCCACGGAAACCCCACGAGTTCGATAAACTTAACTATCGATTTCGGTTGAAAAGTAGCAAAAGGTAGTCCCTGTAAATGGTCATATTCAAGAAAGAAGACTCCTAGAAAGGGGAACCCCATATTGTTTAACGAGATCACCATTTCGACAATGAATCTTCCATGGTGACGATTTTAATCACTCGACAATTTATCCTGTTGTAAGTAGTTTATTGGCGACTCGTCTAGGTCATGGAATAAAACTGTCATGCGAAATACAGGTAAAGCAAACTGTGAAATACAGGTAAAGCAAACTGTGAAAAGCAAACTGTCATTAGAAAGAAAGGTATGGCCAAGCCAACTGCAGTATGAATCGGGTTCGATGCGACGATCAGGAGGCGAACAAGCTAACTGCTAGGTCGTAGCGGTTCCATTCAATTATTTTTCTTACCCATATAAAACCGATATTCTGTGCTGGATGACGGTTCTTTCCAGAGTTTTTCCTTTACATTGAGACGTCACCGTCTGCCGGTACAGGGTTCAATTCTTTTTTTTCTATTCGTTCTCAAATGACTAAATAATTCTGCAAAAAAAAATAGTATGCCCCATCCTTCAAAAACAGGAGCAGCTACAAACGTCGACTGAGGCAGCTTGGGAAACAGTACATGTCTTAAGATTTACTAGTACATGTACATGAAATTGATAGTTTTTGAAGATTGTACAGGTATGACATTATATAATCCATTGAACGTTGTATGCGTATTCGTTACGTCTCCGGTAATCGAATTACCGACCTTGTCAATAATGAATGTTAACATAAGTCCAAATATAGAAAATGTGGTATTTCTGACCTAAAAGTATATAATAGATATAATTCTTGAAGATTAAATGAATGTATGTTATATTTCAGGCAATCGCAAGAGTGAATTTGTCATTAGAGAATGTCAACACAAGTTCACAATTGGAAAACGTTTTATATGCATTGAAAGTCCAAAAAGCGCATACCACAACATATGAGCTACAAATGATTTTGCTAAAAGTCACAGATTTAAGAGATTATACATTAAAATCATTCTCAGTATATAAAGGTTGCGTTGTCAGATAATTTTCTATAATAACTATAATATATATAATTTATCTATCCATCCTGAACGCTCAACTTTAGAGTTTCAATAGCATTTTATCTAATAAGCATTTCTGAACAAAACGGTATGGACCTATTCCTTGACTGTCATATTTCGAGTTTGCAGAGTATGGGAATATGATAAACGCAAAGTAATGAAACACGTGACACGCATATTAGGCTGGTGGTTCAAGTGTGTTGATTGTATATATCCAGCTGAATGATCGAATATCTAAGCAAGCTTCTAAACAATTTCCTTATCAGTACTTTTCTTGCTGTGTTTACATTTGAATTGAAAATATTTCAGAAAAGAATGGAATTCAAGTATTTTTAACAAATGAAATTATACTCTGAAACTAATTTTCATTTTTGGTCTATCTCTCTTAATATCCAGTATAGTAAATATTAGAAATATAACATTTGTACTTGAGCCCTACTTAAGCATAAGCGCTTTCATCTTTAATCTTCAGTAGCGAGATTTACTAAAGGTCGGAAATCCACACGTACACATTTTACTTTACGCTTGTGTTTGAATTTACGTGCAAACCAACATGTGCCCAAAACCAAACATATATTTAACCGTGAGACTCGATAATAAAGAAAATGGCGACAATTTTTTTTTTTATTGAATGATTAAGTTGTGAGATCAGTGCTTCGCGACTTACCCCGATTGTAGCCAGCCGTTGGATTCCCTTGGTGATGCTTAACTGATATCTCGCTGTAGGTTTCCTAGACGAGTTACTTTGGAACTTGTCAAAGGAGTTTGTGATATTGACCCATCCACCGGTCTCATTCGATACCAACACAGTTACAGGTAACATTATTATCCAGTTATCCTCGTTGTTGACACTTCTAGCATAATCTGTTTACACATCCGTGGCAAATAAAACATAATCTGGTAAATATAACAGCGGAGGGAGTTGACGCTGGTGAAGTCAAACTTACTCTGATGTAATGCAAATTAAAAATAATGTTTTTATGATAGAAAATACATCGCGAACTGTAATGTAAGTATTTTTTCGAAGCCTAAAAGAAAGCATATTGCATGCTTTTAATAATCAATCCGATTTGCCTACGAGATTGTATGCATTCGCTATATATGACCCAACCATTCTCTAAATCTTCACCCCCAACCTCTCTCTTTACAAAAAAAGCCTAGATCCGCCTTTGATACACTGGTGTGAAAAGCGTACAAATTGTGCCTGTTCTACAGAGCTACGTCCTTTTGATATGATTTGCATACAATATGAGAATCACTACTAACTTCATATCATATTTTATTTTCTACCGCATGAAAGCAATTGTTTCTTGTAATAGAATTTTCGGTGCCTGTTTTAATTAATTATCAAAATTTGTACAATATACGTTTATTAAGGTAAAACAAAATCAAAATTTGGTCAAATATACAGTGATTTTTTTTATTATAGGTCTTGTGCAATTTGAGGTACCTAGCTAAGGCTGATTTTTCCGCTGAGATTGGAGATATCAATGGCATTTCAAAATCCCCTATGTCACATTTCCTGCCGGATGTGTTTCGAGCCCTCTCTGGGTATTTAAACAATATCCACTTATCTACATCAGTCCATATATTAAGGGAAATAAAAGAGAAGTTTTATGGAATTGCCAGATTTCCCGATGTGATAGGGGCCATTATTGATGGGACACTGATACCCATTAGAGGGATAAGTGGTGATGAGGAGCTAGTTTATGTATCCAGGAAAAATGTTCACGCCTTTAACATCCAGGGAGTGGTGGATGCAGAGATGAGGTAGTCATATCATTTTTCAAAAATATTTATTTAATGAAAATTATAAAGCAATTGAATTGATCTTTTCAATTATCTCATTAATTCATTACTTCCTTATTTTAGTTAATACAATAACACATATGCTAGCAAGTACTCTAACTCGCTTATATACTGTATCAACGCATACTTGTCTTTTCTGAAAAAAGAAATCGCCACCTGTATAGACACTATTCAGTAAATAAAGGTTTTAAAGGGCTATTACAGAATTGAACATTACATTCGAGATTAATTAGTATCAACTATAGGTTTCCGGTGAGCACTCACTCAGGTTACTGGGTACCTCTGGCTATCATCTTAAAGTCCATCTGTTGATGCCTTTTCCATCCCCAACAACTCAAAAAGAAGAGAGGTGCAGCAATTCACATTCAAAGACCAGGGATATTGTAAGAAGAGCAGTTGGTGTATTTGAGGCTCAGTTCAGGTACATTTTTAATTTTCTATTAGGTAGCAAAGGCTGATAGTAGTCGAAGGTTATTATAACACGAGTGTTAAATTATTTTTGTCATTTTGAATTCACCTGAGGCTGGATCAGCTTGGGTGGAAAAGGTGCGAGATCTAATTAGTCCAGGAACGTACCCTCCTTGAAAAGAGTGAAATTTAGGTCCCCTACCAATTCTGTGTTGTTTAGGCATAATCAGAATAGGAGTGGATCTAGAGTGGTGCAAATGTGCCGCAGGGGATACCCCTGCATGCATTGAAAAAACTATTTGCATCTGAGTGACCTGAAGAATGTGTGAAGAAGTCTTGTTATTTGTAGTTTTATTCAAAAATTATATTTAACACGCATTTTGGGGTTGTTATTTTTTTACTTTGTCATTCTTTGTGCATTCTTTTTGTTCAAAAGTTATCCCCACTGAACATCATTCACATCACCATTGATCATCATATTCATTCATATCTTTATACCTCACATGAAGAAACATTATGCGTTTTTATTGTACATACATCAATCTCCATGGCCTTTTTATAGATTCCTTTCCTTTGCCTATCCTATCTCTTTGGTCATTTTCATACAAGTGAAGAAGTTCCGGCGGTTTGAAGTGATCCATAATACAGAATATATAGAATTTAACAATCCTAAATTTGTTCTGATATAGCCCATGAATGTCGTAGAATGTGCTTAGTCATGTTCATGTAATCAGAGGTGAAAAAGCCTATAATCTGTAGAAAATACACGAAAAATGTAATGTTGACAAAATGTTATCAGCCATAAGAATTTTGCATACGACGTGAATGAAATATGAATTTATCATATATTGTACTCATGACCCTCCTGAACACAAAACTGAAGTTTTACATTTATAAAACACATGCGGTTACAGAGTTATACTCATTTCTATGTGGGGTGACAAATTCATAGAATGCCGTTTTCAGATTTTGTATCATTCTGACTTAATTTTTCTGAACATTAATAACACTGCATTTGGGCAAAAATAACATGGTGGGTAACATATAATATGAGGTAAAATTAGACAATGTTACAGGTAGAAGAAAAGACAAATAAGTATGCTCGATTTCTTTTACATTCTATATTGTGACCTGATACATTTAACGCCTGAATTAAATAATCTCTCATCGTTCCAGGTTGGCCATTATATTTACCGGTATCATTCATCGGATCTGAAGTATACTGGAACAAGAAATTTATTTAGATTTCACATGTTTATAATCTTGCATGTTTGATTTCAAGAGTAAATCTACCACGATAAAACATTTTTGGCGTGTAATGTCCCACTCAAAAATCTTCCACTTATATGGAGAAAACAGCAATGCAGGTGAAGAGCAACAAATTTTGCCCATTCTCGGCACTTATGACCATTGAGCAGTGAGGGTGTTTTGTTGTTCCAACACCGACTGTGACACGGGATCTCAGTTTTTACTGCCTCTTTTGGAGAACAGGGCAAGCCGGCCGCAGCACATCGCAGATTCAAACTTTTGACCCGGAAGACAAACAGGCTGATCACTGAGCAATGGCTCAGATAAAACATTTTAATACGCTTTGTTTGTTGCCCGTTATATTCCATTGATCAGAGATGTTTTTATTTAAACTGAGAGTTACTCGGAGCGTCACAGGCTAACTTGTAAATTTACTGGCAATATAAAGGTATTGATACAATATCATAACTAACATTTTTAAGTCATTTCAAATATTCATTTACAAATAAATACCGGATATATAAGTAAATTCTTATAATTTCTCTTTGAGTTTAGAATTGGGAATAGTTGTATAAAGAGCTGAAAAGTCAAATGTTCTTATGCTCTTACTGAAGAGAGGGATCTAGATTGTATGTTCTCCAGAAGATCTTTAGAATTTTTAAGAATCCGCATCTGATTCACACCATCCCTTGAGTAGAAGGTTTCACAATAGTTTCGAAGCCAATCCTTAATTGCTGACAAAAAAGACGTTATTACTTTGGTAAAAGTTTTTGTGGAGCATTTGGCAGAACCTGCAATGTACCGTTGTTTGAAAGGACACTTGTGTAATTTTGGAATCCAGTGAAGTAACGGGAGATCTAGTGCCTCATCTTTTGTTTGAATGCTAATGGAACATAAAACAGATCTGCGATTTTTAAGGATTTCCTGTATCGTAAGTGTTGTCGGTGTGCGTTGTGCGTTTGCCAATCGAATTGTCAATGCCCAATTCCCTTATAAGCAAATGACACATTTTTGATATAAGTGATTTTTGACGACTTCTTACGGAGTTAAAAAAATCAATATCAGTGACTTGAATGGAAATTTTGACTCAAGAGTAAGGGCCCATTTAGACGTGTTAACTATTACTCACCTTTTCTTGGAGCTTAACATCATGGCGTATCTTATCTCCAAACAAAACTAAATATGGAAGAAGTGTCTTTGACATGAAACGCATATACATGAAGTTGACACGCTGTTTAGATCATAGAACACTTAATGACCTCATGGTGATCAGTATTTGTGATGAGTCAGTGCAGTCATTTGATCAATCTTCTGTTATTGAGCTCCTATCATCTGCAAAAACTTCAAGGCATTACTATTCAGGACTATCTGCATCCAGTGCATTTGTCTTTTCTGTGTCACATATTTTTCTAATACGGGCTTAAATCAAAACATTCTAACTTAAATTGGCAAATCACTTACGAAGAAAGGGACATTTCCTTAACGTGCTCACAATAAGTATTACATTTAATTCCAACCAATACGATCATTGTGATAGAGATTTAAAATAAGTTTGAACGTCATGTTTACTATATATACGGTACTATCAGACCCGGCGGAAGAAATTTGACTTGTGGAGAGGCGATAACATATGCTAGAAGGCGGGGACTGGTTTGCGCAACAGCTCCCTGTTGAAAACCGGACAAGGCTCTATTGGGAACCAGTAGGCGAAGCCCCTGTTGAGCTGATGCATCCTAGCATTTTTGGGAATATCATATAAAAGTCGACCCACAAAAAGTGAATCAATTTCGTGGATATGTAATTCCCTGATTTATCACTCAAACACTGCGAGTGTTAACATACTTCTACAGCCACGTATTCAAAATCTCTAACCGATATGGAGATATCATTGATCCTGGTGAATAGCTTCAAATTTTGGCTTTGGCTAGAATTATGGGTCTATTGAACAGTGAGGAGTCTTTATCGTGCCAATATCTACAGACTACTGTTACACGGGGTCTTCGTTTAAAATATTCCATCCGAACGTGTGTATGGGAGCTTGCGCCCCTCCCTGTTTCCTTCGGCCTTATTACAAGGCCAAAGGAACATTTCAATAATGGGATATAGACTGTTGCTTGGTAGCAGGATTGATACTACTGTATAGTTAGTTAACACAAAACTCATCATCACTCAACAAATTTCACTATCACTAGTCATGCGCAGATCTAGACGGGGTGTCTGGACCCCCTCAAGTTTACAAAATAAGTACCACCATTGTTCTATGTTGCTTATAAGCTTATTTTAAAAGGATTGCTTTTTAATTAAAACAAGTTCGACACCCTCAATCCCGCATTAGAAATTTTCGACCTACCCAGAAAAAAATCCTGGATCCGCGTATGCCGGCATCGGACAAAAGCGGACTTACTAAATTGTCAATTTTTCTTTTCTTAAAATAACAACAAAGATCACAATAATTTCATCATTGCCTATTATTTACAGAATCCAGGATATGACCAAGCATTTAGATTCCGGCCATTATTAAAGTTCAAGAATCAACAGTTATGCGATTTAAGATGCCGAAAAGAGGGTTCTATGTAGATGAACCCTGTTAGATTGCAAAGACCGTAAATCAATGATTCAATACATAACATCAAAGACCGGCAAATACCGTGTTAAATTCTGGATTATATGTGAATCCTGTTCGGGATATGTGATCCAAATGATTGTCTTTAGCGGACGTGGGTATGATTCAACCCCTGTAGAGAAGTTGTACGGTACTGATGTTGTCCTGGAACTTTTACAAAACTCTTCTCTGCTTAAGAAAGGATACCACGTCGTATGTGGAAGCTTTTTCACACTTTTAAAGATTGGATATAGGCTTCTACAACAGAACACATACTTGACTGGTAAAATGGAAGGTAATCTCTCTCCTACAGAAGATAATGCGTGCCTTTTCCAAAGCTTATGTCGTACATTAGATATCACACAAGTCCTAAAAACTAGCTGTAATGTGATTGGTTATAATGGAAAGGGGGGTTGCCAAATTTACACTATACTTCAAATTACGATGTTTTATTTACATGACTGCAGTAGCATTAAAAATAGTACAGATGAATGTAGGAATATTTTACATGGCAATTATTCAGGGCAAACCCAAAACCAGTTAAAGCCTCTCTAGGACCAACAGGCATTACAGAAAGCATATGCTGATATTATGACGCGAGGAGTCTTAGTCTATAAGTATCCCGCGTGCACGGATTCCCTAAGTAGACACAGAGACAGAGTTAAGGATAAAGTTTTCAATTTACACTGTTACAACGGGAATGTCAACTGTATTCACATAGGAGGAAGGTGCTGTTATGCACGGTTAGAGAAAAGCAAATTTTGGGTACGATCAGACTCGACAAGAAGTCGATAACATGCCATGACTGCAGTCATACTAGGAAACGGACAAAAATAAACCAAATCACCCTCCGTCGGTTCGATGCAAGGTGGCCCGAGTTGAGAGTACTCAAACCTCTCGGATTGGAACATCTGAGCTAACTGGACTTGCTGGTGTCATAGTTAAGTACGACCTGACAGACAAGTCTCACTTTATGTTTCGTGTAGACGAGAATTTCACAAAATCAGTCCGTCCAATGTTGTCGCATGAAGAGATGTTCACCTCTTGTGACATCAGCTACAATATCCATCATTGGGTGTTGCAGTGCTACAGGTGTTGCTGTATCCCTGTTCTTTGTCTTTCAAGGTTTCCCGGAAGTACCTGCGACAACATTACATGAAGTACATTCTCGTGATTACCGCTATGTACTTCTTATGTATAGGCATACCACACACCTAAGTCCCGTGTCACAGAAGGTGTTGGCACGTTAAAGAACCCTCCCTGCTCTACGGCGAGCAGTGTCGAGCATAGGCACACGGTGACGTCTCCATATGCGTCAAATGTTCTTGAGTGGGACGTTAAACAACAATACAATCTAATAACGGAAAAGTGACAAGACCTTATATGTGTATAAGGTGGAGCACACAACCAGACAGAAAAACACCTAGCTGTTTGTCCTGTACAAATTTGTACGCACATTTAAGACATCAAGTCATAACACTGGCATTAGCAGATTCTAATGACAATCAACTGTCCCAACGTATGGTCCTGTCTGAAAGCTCCTAATCCATCAACTTTAATATGTTCTGACCAATGGCAGATTCTGAACACAGGTCTAGCCAACAGTTCAGAATTTATGAGACCTGTTTGTGTATTTTTTGTCAACACAACTAACGGATACTGTTTACTTGTCGTGTCATTAGAGCCATCGGTACTTGTACTGAATGGTGCAGACTTCAATCTTTCGCTTTGAGAGTCCTTGGACATTCTTGCTAAATCAATAATTATTGCTGTTGCTTTATTTCTTCCACACGTCATGCTTAAAAGTTCAAAACAAAGATTTTTTTTACTTAAAAGAAAGCATTCTTGTAATCATTTAAAGTCTCTTGAAGTTGATATGAACTGGCTAAGTCCCGCATTATTTTGTTATTCCGCAATACATGTCCAATTTATAACTCAAACTTTTATGAGGTGAATTTCACAATATTTTAAATGGAATAAGACAAATGGAAAAAAATCTTTAAAAAATGTAAAGTGCCTTGAGGATGTGCTTAATAGAATCATTAGAGCTCCATTGACTTAGATATATGTCATGATCAGTCCTCATCTTTACTGAGTGAGGCAAGCTAAAATGACTCATATATCACAACTCTTTATCTTAAGTCTTACTGAACACCATTTTAGTAATCATTATGCTCAGTAAGGACTGAGAACAAAAAGCATTGAATGGTTCCAACCTTTAAAAAATGTGCCCTAGAAACTAAGATTTTTAACCCCCCC